>APFE031399162.1:75967-151205 GCA_000404065.3 Pinus taeda
TTACCTTTTTACCTGTCCATGCTTCCTCTGGAACACCACCATCCAAGGAACTTGAAGGCCCTTTGTTTATTAGATAAACAACAGTATCTACAACATCTGCCCAAAATTGTAAAGGCAATTCTGCATGTAATCTCATACACCTTGCACACTCCATGATTATTCTATTCATCCTTTCTGACACACCATTTTCTTGTGGTGTTCTTGGAATTGTCTTCTCTCTGTGAATTCCATGCTCTAAATAGTACCTATCAAACTCTTTGCTGCAATATTCACCTCCATTGTCTAATCTAAGGCACTTCAATTTCTTTCATTGTCTCAATCTCAACCAAAGCTTTCTATTTCTTGAAAGTATCAAATACATCAGATTTATTCTTAATACAATAAATCCAAGCTTTTCTAGTTGCATCATCAATAAAAGTAACATAATAACGAGAGCCACCGAGAGATGATACTTGATCAGGCCCCCATACATCTGTATGCACAAGCTCTAATTTTTCATTCTTCTTTTCTTTCCCAACTCTGAGAAATCCAAATCTCTTCTGTTTTCCATAAATGCAATTCTCATAGAAGTCCAAATCAACATTCTTCAAACCCGGCAACAAATTCCTTGAGTGAAGAATCTTCATCCCTTTTTCACTCATGTGTCCAAGCCTATGATGCCATAATGCTGCATCTGCTCCTTTAGAAGTTAAAGAATTAACAAAGTTAGAAATACCATTGCATAAATACAATGTACCAACCTTTTCACCTTTTGCTATTACCAGGGCTCCTTTGGTGACCTTCCAAGCTTTATCTGTGAAAGTTGTCACACAACCTTCACCGCCTAACTGCCCTGTTGAAATCAGATTTTTATTTAGATCTGGAACATGCCTTACCTCCTTTAGTAGCCATTGGTTTCCATTCTGCTGTTTACAAGAACCTTACCCATTCCAACAATTTTACAGGGTTTATCATCACCCAAACGAACTTGTCCAAAATCTCCTTGAACATAGTCATGAAAGTATTTCTTATCAGGTGTGGCATGGAATGAGGCCGCTGAATCTACCACCCAGGAATCAGTAATATTTTCGAAAGAAAGAATCAAAGCATCTTGTAACACCTCACCTGTCACATTTTCTTCATGATTGTTT
This sequence comes from Pinus taeda, assembly GCA_000404065.3. Taxonomy (NCBI): domain Eukaryota; kingdom Viridiplantae; phylum Streptophyta; class Pinopsida; order Pinales; family Pinaceae; genus Pinus; species Pinus taeda. The sequence continues at coordinate 77,098 of APFE031399162.1, forward strand.
TCTTGTTGTGCATCCCCTTCTTTTCCCTTCCGAGATCTACAATCTTTCTTTAGGTGTCATTTCTTTCCACATTTCCAGCACAATTTCCCCGATCTGGACTTGGATCTGCCTTTCCTTGATTTACTGCGATATCCTAAGCTCTTTCCTCTTTCCATTTTTCTTCCCCTAGAGTTTGCACTTAAAGCATTACCCGATGTCTCACTGGAGCTTTTCCGTCGCATTTCCTCTCTAAGGATAGCACTGAAAACATAATCAAACTTTAAAGTACTCGATCCAGAAATAGAGTTACTAATGGCCATTACTAAACCATTCCAACTTTCTGGCAATGAGCACAAGCATAACAGAGCTCTAACTTCATCATCAAAGTTTACCCCTACAAAATTTAACTGACTTGTAATAGTATTAAAATCATTTAAATGGTCTGCAACAGATCCACCTTCCGACATCTTCATATTAAATTACCATTTCATAAGAAATACCTTGTTTGAGGCCGAGGATTTTCATATAGTTTCGCCAATGCCTTAATCAAACCCTCTGTCATTGTTTCCTTCGAAATGTTGAAGGCGACCGATGTTGCGAGGCACAACTGTACTGTTTTGAGTGCCTTTCTATCGAAAAGGTTCCATTCTTCATCTGTCATACCCGTCGGCATCTTTGATTTTCCACCCAATGGTAGGTACAGATCTTTCTGATATAGATAATCTTCCATCTACATCTTCCACGGTGAGAAGTTTTGGCCGTTAAATTTCTCAACCCTAAACTTACCATCTTTCACCATTGCTCCCACTCAAACCAGGAACCCTTCTCTCCTGCGAGTTTATTAGCCAAATAGAACTTAGCTCTAATACGAGTTGTTAGAAAATTATATATTACAGAGCAATGGAACACATAGAATATAGCAGAAATATAAACACAGAAAATGCATAAAACCAGAGAGACACAGATATACGTGGTTCACCCAGTTTGGGCTACGTCCACCCCGAATAGCCAGTCCTTCCTTTCTATTATCCAACAAAATGAAGAGACATAGCCTACAGTAGATCCACTGTAATATCCTCTGTTTTCTCTCACAGTCTCGCCTCTCAGTTTCTCGCTTAGAGAATACACATCTATTACACAGCCTCAATACAATGACCTCATACAAAGACAGGGGTTGCCATCTAGGGGAAAAACCCTAAACTAAACATAAGTTCTAACGTCAGATCATCCACCCAATGAACGACCCAAATTGACTAGAAATTATTATACTTTTATAAGGCAATTTTACATCTGTTTTTAGCTTCGGGGGTGCTGCCCCTGAAACCCCCGCCTGAGGACCACTGGCTCCCAGACCCCCCAGCTGGGGGGGATCGCCCCCCCTGAACCCCTGCGGGGGGGACAAGTACCCCCCGCACCCCCCCATGTGGAGGGGTGTACAAACTTCCTAGGGTATACATCTAGCTAAAACAAAGACCTCTAAATAATCATGCTTCACACCCAACAATCATTTTGCAAAATTTGTGTAGACATTAAGTAGGCCTAAGATTTCATATTTTCTCAAAAATGAATTTGCTTTCAAGTTTGTAAATGAGTTGTTATTAAGAAGGGTTTTCTTTTTGCCCATGAACAAGGACATGCAAGAAGTTCAACTAGTGAACACGATGCTTTCATGGTTTCATTGGGTTTTTAAATCAACGTAATTGAGCAACCCATGGCTTAAGTCAATAGGTAGGATTGTTTATTTTCGAGTAAGCTCATAAGGGTGAGCATTCTTTTAGTTTTTAGATTGCATTATGGCTTTCAGTTTTCAGTTGCAAAATTTTTTCAATTTAAGTGTGAGTTGACAGTTTGGTTTCAATTTGAATCTAAATCTTGTATAAAGGATGCATTTTTCATTTTGTTATGTAGTAGTTTCACTTTGAATTTTTTCTAATTTTAAGGATTAGATAAGATCAAGTACAGGTGGTAGATTCAAATCAGGTCAGAAAGCAAGTCACAAGTCTAAAATTTTCATCATCTAGTTCATTTTACAGTTTTCATAATTTCAAAGTTTGTATTAGGCACCTAGTATTTGAAGGTTCTTTGTTTATCCTCAAGGTGACAGCATCCCCGTTGGAGCCGGTTTTTATCATAGTTTAGTTTTAAGGTAATGGATTCACGAGTAATGGCTTGGATTGGTTGTTTAAAAATTTTCACAAGAAATTTAGGCGTGCTGACAAATAATTTTTCATCATTGGTTCTATGAGTTTAAAATTCAATTGTTGATAGATTAAATGACATTGAGTGTTCATTTGCTTAAAAAATAGGCATTGTGGAAACAATTGTGTTTTTGGTATTCTTTATGCCTATATATGCTCTCGGTTGTTGATATAGAGTTCTTAGTTATTTTTATAAAAAAATAAAATATTGGGATCAATGAGCTCCAACCTTCAAGTTTATTTCAACAACTAATTCAACCAAATCATCAAGTAGGCACTCAAGTCAAGATGCACAAGTCACGAAGGGGGGATCCCACAAGAGCATTGTCATAGTGCACAATGTGCCACATGATCTTTTAAGGGTTCTCTCATATATGTAACTAAGTTTATGTTCACTTGGTGCATGTGGGATTTGTATTCCACAAACAAGGAAAGAAAGCATAGACCAATAATGTAGACCTTTTGTTGGAGGAAGTAGAAAAAACTTAAATAATTTTTTTGTAATATTGTAGACATTAATCTGTCAGTGTTACTTTTGAAAATATTTTCACAGAGCGTTGATAATTAATCTGTTAGCGAATGGAGGAGATACATTTTTTTATGAATAAATAAGGGGTTTAGTCATGATAAAATGAATTTGAGATGGGTTCACAAACTAGACTTCTATTTTTGTGAATCGGGCCCAAGTTCCACGGAAAGGTTACTATTTTAAATGGGATGACCAAATAGGGGATTTAGAAAATTATTATGGGATATCAATGGGAAGTTTTGTCCTCAACTTATTTTAGTCAAAGGCATGCAAAGAATATAGGTTGTACTAAATTAGTCTCAGGGGGAGTATATCCATATTATTATGACACAAACTCAACAGTCCAAGGGAAAAGGCGCCAAAGCATGTTTTGTTTTCACTTGACAAAGCTCTATTTTTTAAGAATTTTTTTCCTATAAAATATAGTAATTTCAAGTGATGTTTCCGAAGATATGGAAATGAATTTTTGAAAACCAAAAGAGGTTTTTAGCAGGAACATATCTATGTACAAAAATTCTCTTCATTGTTATGCAGGTGTCATAGTTTGTGATATTAGTAGGAATATTTACAGCCCATTTTTCGATTTCTAAATATTAAATAATTTCTTGTTTTAGTAATTAACTTTGGGCACAGTTTTTGAGAAGATAAAAATTATTTTTTCCAAATGTGAAAGAGTATTTTATCAATAATGGGCTCATTTACAAAAACCTCTTGGATTTTTTACACATCTATCATGGCTTGGGAGATGCCAAGGAATATTTGGACCTTATATTTTAGGAATTCGCCAGAAAAAGCTCATAGATAGTTGTTGATGAGCCACCTTATCAATTCGACTTGGGGATCAGATCTTACCATCTCCTTGATAATTTAAAACAAAAAACTAAAGATGGATGAGGAATTTTTTAGATCTATTTCTTTTGGAGCATGATAATCTCTTTTATATTTTAGATACTTTGTGATTAAAGTTTCCCTAAAGGTTAGGGTTTCAATTTTTGTGAGTTTTCTATAAAATTGTTTATGAAAATGAGTGGCGTTGATATTTTGGAAGAAGAATAAGACTCATTTTAAGCTGGTGGTTATTTTTTATATTAATTTAAAAAATTTATGAGAAGAAGGATTTTGGGTGACATCAATCTCATGGATTCTTGAGTTGTGATTTATTTAGTCAGTTTTCCTTGTGATATGTAGACTTCTTCATTTTTTCATAAATTAAATATGCCTTCAATGATTGAATGTGTTAATATATGTATATATTAATACCACTTTTTTACCTATGAATATTTCCATTCAATTGATGTGTGAATTCCCTCTAAAATATGAACAAGGCTCATCCATTCCTAGGTGCCTTGTATAGATGTTCTATCTTCTTTCCATTTCCTCTTCTCAATGAATATCATGAATGTTTGAAAAATTGCAGCTACATGCCTCTGAATTATTGAATGTTTCCCCCCAATATCCTCTTGAGATCTCAATTTGGTGTTGAAATTGACTCCATGCCTAATGGTACTCTCTTTTTCTCAACCAAACTACATTCAAACCCTTACCCATTTTACCAAAGATCTCGCCATTGTTAGAATACATGAACAGTTGTCAAAGTGACATTGGGTAGTTGGTTCATAGATAGATCCCTCTATAGATTGGAAGGGCTAGCTTCTAATCTCCAAGATTGGTCTAGTTTAACCTTTGGGTTTTCCTTTCACAGCCAAGAAGATTATAGAGTGATAAAATTTTGGCTTTATTTTCGGGGAGGCAAAGACTTCGAGTAAATTACTCCAGAGAATGATAGTGTTTCAGATTTGATTGTTGAATGTGAACAATACTCAAATGCAATAAGTTGGTTGTGTATATTTCATCCAGTGACTCCACTGTGAAATAATTCATTGGTGACTCCATTGGAGGATGAGCTCATTTGACATAAACATGAAAGGCCAATATGGAAGAACCAGGTACCAAAACTTGAATTTTTTCTAAGAGATGGTTTTGTTTTTTCAAATTGGAGGTTTTTAGTGTTATAAAATTGGAAAAAATTGTCAAAAAAACATCTTCTAAAACATTTGCTTGAAATAGCAGATGTTTTAGAGGAGGTTTTAATAGAAATTTATCACAAGTGAAAAAAATTGGGTAGCTGAAGGTTTTAGCAGATTGTTTTTACAATGTACTTCATCGAACAAGTAGCACCAGTGCACTACATATACAAAATCAATAAGCATCATACATAACTAAAAGTGTTGAGGCATTGAATGTCAATAACATCGGTGCATAATATATATTGCACCGATACTAACAGATAAAAAATCCCTGGGGTGTTCTTGTAAGGAATGACACCGGGCATGCAAAAATAATTGTTGAGCCAATGATTTTTTTTAAACTTGCAGTGTTGATGTGTATCGTTTGTAAAAATGCCTTGGTGCATTAGTTATATAAAAGAATCAGTGTTATTCTTTTTCATAATGCACTAGGCTTAAAATAATATTTTGTAGGATTGGGGTGTTAGTTCTATGAAAGCATGAGTGCATTAAGAATTACAATGCACTGGGACATTAATATAAAACAATACCAGTGCTTGAAGAAATAAACGCCCAGTGCTTTCGTTTTCTGAAACGGCACAAGTCATGCGAAAGGATGCCTTCACGGTGCTTTTATATAAAATAATGCACTGGTGCGTTTTTATGTTATAGACACACCAGTTTTTTGTATGAGATTTTCTCTTTTTTGGAAACATCGACCTGTGACAATGCAATTAATGTAATTTTTTAAATCCGTTATTCATCGAAAAATAGACATATATCTTATAACAATATTCATATAAATTAAAATTTGACTAGTGCATATGTATATGGTGTTTATGATTAATTTGTTATATTATCAAATTCTGCATCTCTTCATTAGCATATTTGATCATCCATATATTTAATAAGTGGTGTAACAATTCACAACATATATGTCAATAAGAGGCTCTTTGTTATACAAAATGGGATTGTTATTGGTAAACCCTTGTCTTTCAATTGGCATACTATGTCCATTACATTAACAAAATGTTTGATTTTCACAGACAATTATTTCAAAAATTACAATAGGTTGCATTGATATCCAAATAGATCATCATTCTTCATTGGAATTGCTATCAGTGCTCGAGATACTTCTATGACTTGGGTTATTTGTTAGAATTTTTTGTTGATTGCATCGATTGTTTTCATCTTCTTGATCTTGTTCCATCTGCAAACATAAAAATAAAGTGTAATGAGTGTATCTACATTGGTGAGAATAATGAAAATTGAAATAAATAATATAAATAAATGTAAATTGAATAGCAATGTACCATCGCAAAAAGTGACTCATAAATTATGCACATGGTTTCAAAATCAAGTCTCACACCTTGTTGCTACAAGTCTTTTGTTAGCGTAGTTCCATACTTTATTTCTTACATGTTTTAAACCCCATTATAAATCATATATTTAATATAAAGGATTTTTTTGTTCTATTAATTATAAACTCAAAGAAATAAAACAACATATATACTTACCAATTCCACAATTAATTTTTAATGTGCCAACATATACTCATAACTCTTATTTAACCCAAAGTCAATCAATTATTCTGATGAATATTCTTTGTATGTTACCACATATTCGAAGAAATTCAAGGATGGTTGTTGTAAAACAACTTAAAATATACAAAAAATGAAACATTGAGTTGTTATATGGAAATATTAACAATTACTCAAAAACTTTGAAATCAACTATTTTATTCCTTGTCCTATTTTATGTGCTGAATGAGTTCCATCTTGTTTTATTTTCTATAGAAAAATAATTGAAAATTAATATTTAATGCTAAATTATTTTTTTTATATGTACAAAGTAATTCATGATTGCATATATCTGAAGAACATTTTTGTTGACATGGCTCCTCCTATGATGTTCTTATGTCCATTTATTTGACCATCTCCTTATACCCTTTTTTGGACATTCCTATAGCATGTTTCGCATATCAACATGTTGATCATTTGGGATTTTCATAATCATCCTTAAAAAAGTAATAAAATATTTTTATAATGATATATGAAAGCTAAATATAAAAAAATCGATGTTAATAAATGAATGGTTTGTAGTAATATATACATATAATTCTATCAAGTCCCATTAGCACAGCCGGTTGAGGATGGGCCTTGTTAGCAAGGTGACCTAGGATCAAACCTCATGGGGGATGGTTGTGCCCTATGCTAGGGGGAGGAGACATATTAAAAAATTTAGTCATATTAGGGCTAGTGTGACCTAGGTCAGGTGTGATCCCCGAGTGACTTTGACAGAATAGACGCCCTTGGGTTGCAGCTCCTTGAGCCACAAGTCAAGCTTGGAAGATCACAAACAAATTGAAAAACACACACACACACACATATATATATACATACAATTCTAGAAAATATTTTATATAATTAGGAATATTACCTTTGAATGATTTTTTTTTATGGCTTTTCTATTGCAATTTTGGCATGTCTCATTGACCATTGCTTTGGAAACACTTCATGTAGTTTAGAAATAATTTGGTTCTTAGAATCATTGGATTGATTTTTGTATTGTAAGTGAAAATTATGATTATACGTTTTTTCCACTAGATCTCTCATAGTTTTGTTAAAAAAAACCCTTTCAGTAACCTCCAACGCCACTCCAGATGAGCTAAGGACCACTTCACATCATTGACATGTTTTATAATTTTTATTTTCTTAAAACGACATTGATATTTTCCTTCATTATTGTTCCCTGTAGAACATTAAAAATATATGAATTAATAGATTTTTTGAAACATATTATCTAATATTCTTAAGTATATTATTAATGAAAATTCAAAAAAAAAAACTCATATTTAATTGTATTTTTTCATTCACCTGACTCATCCTTCTGCAAATTTTATATCAAGCTTTTTCATTCTTCTGCACATACATTACAAATAATTTCATCATCCTTGTTCATTTTGTGGCTCTGCATGACACACACCAACCAATACATATTATTTAAACTTACATATACTTCAAACATATTAATTTTGTAAATAATTTACAAAGAACTTGCCTTATCTATATTTTTTTATGTGTTATCACTTTTCCAACCAGTATTTTTGTTACTTGAGACCTTCTAAGACATTTTTTTTTATCAATATACAACTTGTACCATTCAATACATAAGCCATTAAATATATTTTACAAATAAATCAAATAATTTTCAGCAAAAAGAAGCTCTGGTAACCGGTGCATTTATCTGAATCAACACATCAGTGCATTTATACCATTAAATGTACTGGTCATTTAATCATTCAGTATCGTCATGGAAAATTATTTTTTAAAAACAATTTTAGATTATGATAGTGTGATTTGTAAAGCTAAACACATCACAATTATTTAACGATGCTATTTGGAAGAGGCACATCGATGCGTTATATTACACAGGGAGAAACAATGAACAAACTAGAGAGAATTGATAATGTTATAATATAATGGTGTGTTGTATTACATAAGGAGAACCACTACAATATATTACAGAAGGCGCATCGTGGAAAATATAGTCATTTCAAAAAAAAGGAGAGGGCAAACTAGGTTTAGATCTAATTCACTAAGTGATTCCCCTACTTGACATGTCAAACACCCTATATATAGTAAGTACACAAACCCATTAAATCTAAAATGCCTAAATTGAAAAACCCTAATTGTGAAGTGGTAGAGCAAGTTAAACCCTAAGGTGAAATTTTGCAAGGAGAAGCAAGGGTTTAAGGTAAGTATTGATTTTTTTTCCTGAATTTTAATTAAATATAAATAGGAACTGAGATTGTAAAAGAAAATACTAGTAAAATCTATAGTAAATTTTTTATTATACAAGGTTTTTAATTTTTTTCTGAAATATGAATAAATCTAACAAAAATTAACAAAAAAATTTAAAATTTTTGCCATCCGGGGTTTTGAGTAAATCACTGTACCTTTCAAATTATGATCTTTCGATGGATCCAAAATATTTTGCGGCTCCACAGTGCTCCCAGTATGTCTCTCTTTCAATTGATCTCTCTTTTAATTAAACCCTAACATAAATTGTAAAAAAAAATTATTAGTAAAATAAACAATAAAAAAAATTACTATGCATGTTATTGAGTGAATCACCATACCTCGCAAATTCTGATCTTCTGAATAGGTTTGTTGCTCCAAAGTATTTTTTTTCTGCACAGCATTACTGGTACGTCTCTCTTGTAAATCACTCCCTTGAAATTTTGGGTAAAATAATGAAATGGTGAACAAATTTGTACTATTTAAAAGACTTTATAAAATTAGATTTCGAAAAATCAATTAATGCTCTTTTTTAGTTTTAAAAAAGGAAACATGTCTTTTTTTTTTCAATTTCTCTGCACATTGGTGTGTTTGATAGTCAAGCGCATCAATGCATTTATAAACAAAGTGCATCAACATTGTTGGGGAGCCCAATTTTTTCAACACACCAACATGATAAATTTTTTTTGAAATCTCGAAATGATGTGATTATTCTTTTAACGCAATAGTGTGGTTGCTATTTAAAAACATTGGTGATCTAATTTTTATAAGAGCATCGACTTGTTTTTATTCTTTTTCATTTTCTAAAATCTAGAAATAGGTGTGTAGCAATGTTGTTGTTTTTTTTAACACATCGGTGTATTTTTGTAGAAAAGCACCAATACGATAACATATTTTTTTCTTCAGAATGTCGAAAACTGATGTGGATATTATTTGAATGCTCCAGTGTTGTTATTTTTTTAAATGCATCAGTGTGCTTTGTCTGATAAGCGCACCTATTGGGTTTAAAAGCTATCTAAAATTTTAATTTCACATAAAATGGCATATCAATCTCAAATTATCCTTTAGGATGCATCCACATGAATTAGAGTAGTTCATAGTATACATTTTCCGCTTAAAGGCCATCTTATTCTTGAAAAATTGTTTGAAAACATATTGAAATTTAGATTCTGGTTATGTGGTTCTAAAGATTAATTTTAGATATGCACACAAAATTTTATTTCTTATGTTTCTCAAATGCGGGGAAAAGATCTCAATAATATCAAATGGACAATTCTTCAAATTCTAGCTCCTTCCATATTGTGGATGAAAGTCCTTCATGGTGTTCTCCCTTTCCATCTCCAGTAAGTTCAGATTTTATTTATATTTTGACTATCTAATTGATTTTATTTTTTTTAATCCATGTCAATTTGAATAAAATTGTATCCAAATTTTTAGGATCTTGATTTAGAATCGAGTTCATATGAAAAAAAAATTGCTCCATTTCAAAAACTTCAGAAGCTCTTATCAGGAACAACATATTGCAGGCAATTGGTAGATGAAAATGGAGAGCCTCTTCACCTTTCCAATTGGAACATGGCATCTTCCAGCCACAATCATGGATCAATGATGTTAATAATTGTTCGGTATAATGTAATTTCTACAAACCAATTGCATTGACGTGCTTACTAATATCATTGATATTTTACTATTGACGTTCAATATTTTTTGAAATTAGAATTCTAGTGACAATGAGTGATCCACCTACATTTTCTGGTGACCCCACTACAATGTCAACCTAAGAGAAGTTTGCATTAAGAGTAATATTCGAAGATGGTGCATACAAATAATGGTTGAATCAACCACCTATTCAAATCCCACTATGTCCAGATTCACTAATTAGGAATGAATATAGTAATAGTAGTTCTTCATCACAAGTTGGAAATGGAGGTAATCAAATTGAGTTTGGTATGGATGATTATGTACATAATACGGCTTCCATGGAGGCAATTTTTTTATATGCATTCCAAAATGATGAGCTAGAGGATGATGCTCATATCATTGATACCTTACTCGAAAGCCTGAAATCTACTTCCACCACCCCTCTCTTTGGACCTATCACCAATTCAAATTCTACTCAGCTAGGACCAATGATGTTGTTGTATAACTTGAAAGCAAAATTTGGCATGTCAAATACATGTTTCCCAGAAATATTGAAGTAGTTGACCAACATGATCGATAAAGTTCCTTATATTTTATTAGAAAATCAAAATTAAAAATGGTCGCTTTTATGAATGTTGAATATTGATATTGTACAATTACATTCCCCACCAACTGCAGGTTATTTAAAGATAAGGTTCTTTCGAGTGATAATGTCTTGTCGGGTAGTTGCGAAGAGGAAAATTAGTTGTTGAAAATGTTGGGTGTTGAGTACATATCATATCATGCATGTTTGAATTATTGTATTATATATAGAGGAGAATATGCAAAAAAAGAGACATGTTTGAAATGTGGGCATGACATGTACTGTAATTCAAAAAACGGGTAAATCACTTTGTCCTCCTCATAAGATATTGAGGAACATGCCTATAATACCAAGGATTCAAAGACTCTTTCGTTGCAAAGAATTAGCTATGTTGCAGGGATGGCTTGCCTCACATAGAAGTGAGTCAGGAGTTATGTGAATCCCAACAAATTCTATAGCCATGAAGCATATAGAGGATACATGCCCTAAAAAATTCAAGAATTAAATATGAACTATACAACTCAACATAGTCATGGATGGCATCAACCCATATTCCCTCCAAAAAACCAACTATTTTATTTGGCATGTAGTAGTCATCAATAACATTAACCCCCCATGGTTGTTCATGAAGAATGAACATCTTATGTTGGCTCTCACAGTGTGTGATAGAAGACAAGTGAAGAATATGGATGTCTACTTACAACCATTGGCAGATGAATTGAAGGAATTATGGGAAAGGATACATGTGTACAATGTATTAATACCCATCACAATAGAGCGGATTTTTACGTTGGAAGGCATATGTGCTTACACCATCCATGATTGTCTAGGCTGATTTTTCTCTAGTAAATTACATTCTTATTAATTTTTTTAGTAACAATATTGTTTCACATATTAATTTAATTCACTGCAATAGTCTAGATCTTCATGGTCACTAACATGTCGGTTTGTATACAATAATTTCGCATGTATTATAACCAAAGGGTATCATGGATGTTAATGTTGTGGACCTTCATTGATGGCTAGGTGGTCCAACCACCTATGAAAGTCAATGTATGACTTCTCCAGTGTATTCCTCCTTGAACAACACCCTTACACAAGAGCAACATCCGCCTTCAATGGTAAACCAAAGAGAACCCAAAGGCCTGCAATAATGACACGAGTTGAATGGATTATATCATATGGGAGAGATAGGGAGAAGAATTTTACAAAAATGTTCGATTCAAATGGGGAGCCTATGTTCGATGATCTAGAATTTTTTGACACCTATGCTAAGAAATTTCCCATTGGGCTGAAAAGGAAATCTTTATTTTATGAGCTTCCATATTGGGAGCATATTAAGATTCCCACCTACTATATCCCATGCATATATTTAAAAATGTTTCATCTTATTTTTGTAGGCACATATCATTGAAAGAAAGTCACACATTGGTTGTTAGGAGAGATCTTATTTCTTCAAGAACAAAAAAGAAACATTGGCCAAGACAAGAAACTAGAGGAGAGGTTGGTCCCTCTTGGTCTTTCAAAGAAGTTGATGTCCCATTTATTTTAAAGAAAGATGATAATTATTTGGCAAAGGAAGTTATAACGAGTGTCGGGGTGCCTTCTTTATATGGGTATTCACTATGCCTCTACTTCACTGTGAAACACTGTTTGTCAGGGTTGAAATCACATGACCTTTTGAACCTTCTAAGAGTATGTATGTCAAAAACATGAATTTATTATTTATTTATATTTTTGTGTAATGGGGTATTTTATATTTAACTTTTGTATAATTTATTATTTACTATCCAATGTCATTATCCTCTGCTCGTGGTGGCCTTGTGAACCATGACTTCCCTCGAGACCTAGGATGTGCCATATCTAAATTATCAACATTTGTACATTGGATCCAATAAAGGCTATTCATATAACTAGCATTCCATGGTGGTGCCAAGAGATAATTGAGATTGCTTTTCTATTTGAGAGGGAACTACCAACGAGTTTCATGGACTTGCAAGTTCATCTTCTAATTCACCTAGTAGATGAGGTTGAATTAGTTTGGGTTGTTTCTTTTCATTGGATGTTCTTCTTAGAGACGTACTTTAAGAAATTGAAAAATTTTGTTCGATAAAGGGAAAAACCTGAGGGGTTTATGGCAGAGGGGTATATATGTATTAGTATTTGTATTATGCTAGTGAGTACATCAAGCAGATTGACAACACACCAAGTGCGGTGATTTGGGATGACGAAAGGGATGAAGACAAAGGAGAAGGGGAGCTTCTCAAAACGAATGGAAAGAGGCGCATGATAAAGAGTATGTGCAGGATTATCTTTGTCAAATTACTACACAGTAAATATTCACATTGAACTTCATATTAATGCATATTTTTATCGCATACATACTATATATATGTGTGTGTGTTTGTGTGTGTGTGTTGGTTTGATTTCATAGGTGACTTCAGAAATTGAGGCCATCAACAAATTCATTATTTACGATATGTAAGTGACACAATTGTGGGTCTCATTGTACAAATAGAAGAGGAGGAAATGGGATAGTGACAGGAAAAATTCAAATGGTTGAATGGTAGAAACATGTCTTATCTTGATCATTTAAAAGAAAATATGCCAATGACATGCCCTAACAGTTTGGTTTTTTATCAAGTAAGAGAGAAATATGATGCATCTGGTCATTACCCGCATGCTGAAGAGGATGTGCTAAATATATGGATTGGTTGCAGCAACTTAGTAATTATAATCTCTTTCTGTACAATTTTAACTGCGTATTGTACCTTTGAATTGTTACATCTATATATATATATATATATATATATATATATAAAAATTTGTTTGGGTTTATTAGACACATGACACTATGATTTTTTTTTCACTTTTTTGTAGGTGTATTTATTCCCATCTATGTGGGAATATGGACATCATTTTTGAATGGTGGATGTTGATGATGGATGCATAACACAAGACTATGGATTGGAAGTTGACTTTGACCAATCTAGTCATGCTAGTTGCCACAAGCAAAACCTTATGCAGAGGAAATTAGGTTATGTTGGAAAGATATAGAAGATCATTCAAGTGGACTTCTTTTCATTCCAATGTGTTATTTTTAGGTGCAAGTGGTGGGACACCTTTGATCAGAATAATGTAAAGGAAGATTGTGATAATGGGTTGATATCTATTAACTCTAGAAAGACATGGCATGAAGCTAGGGAGCCTTATGTTTTCCAAAATACTGCAACCAAGTGTTTTTTTACCTAGATGTGTTGGATAGGGATTGGTGGTTTCTATTAAGACACGACCCTATATCAAAACATATTTTTGAGAACAACAGTGTTATCATGCCAAGCGAGGAATATAATTAGGGTGATCACAATGAAGAGTGATGTGTACTTGGTTTATTTCATCATTTATACTATTGTTGTATGTTTTTGTTTTCTTTATTTCTCTAATTATATTATTTTTCTATTCATCTTGTTTGCATTTTATAATATAATTGGTAAGTCTCACAAACGTTTTTACATGTTTTTTTTTGCAGTGAAAATGTTTCTACAGTACTTAAAATTAAGTATGTCCAATTGTGTACATTATCTATGATAATAAGGATTGAAGGTCACAACCCTTCTCAAATAGGAAAACGAGAACAAAATAGTGAATTTAGAAATAAAATTGAAGATTTAGTCTCGATTTAGATACTTATTGGTTTAGCCACATGTTTTTTCTTCTTATTTAGTTCAAAATCAAAATAAATCATCATGTAGTGATAACTTTAAGAGGACTTTAATAATGAATATTGGAACAGTTTTGACTTTTCTTTTTAATGGTAATTATAATAAAACTTGAATTAATAAATATTTTATGGCTAAGAATTAAATGATAAATAATGTGATGGTGATTAAGAGAAATTTGTTTGCCTTTCAAATAGACTTGGTGAAGCATTTGTTTTCCTATTTATATTATGTAAAATAAATCTATATTTTTATGTATTTATAAGTAAATTATTTAAAGTAGACATGTCTTTATAAGCTCAGTACTAATGAGTGATAAGGCTACATAATAATTTGTTGTGTGTGATATATTATTAAAATCTATCATGCTTAGAATGATCATTGAAGGTCACAAGCCTAAGCCATATACATCATGCCATTGAAAGTCATGAGCCTAAGCCATATACATCACATTGTTGGTTTGGAAGACATCAATTGTATGATACAACAGTGGCATGAAAGGAACACTTGTAATTTTTCACATTGTTTGGTGTGCGACTGATAAGACCCATGGCCTTCTAATTTTACTCTTATTTTATCATTTGACAGCAGTGTAACAAAGTATAAACTTTTCACAATTCCATTTCTGAAATCCATGGCAACATGGTGGTTTGTAGCAGGGACTTTTGAGATCCAAGTAAGACACGTAAAGTGTGTATTATAGGACAACAAGTAGGTGTTCTCCCTCTCTTTGGCCTCCCATAGTCGGACCATATTGTATGGGTTTGCCATTTTCTCCTACTCCTATTGTTGCTCCCTTTGTTAATGTCTCTTTTACAAGATTGACATATAAAATACATCAGCCTCATACATAAAATACAATTTTTTTATTAAATGAAAAATATATTTATTAATATGGAAACATAACTTTCAATTAAAATAAAATAAAATAAAATAAATCACCAGTGCATCATACACAGTCATGCACCAGCTTCGGCGCACTATAAAACACAATCACACTGGAACCAGTGTGCACATATATATGACGCACCAATGTTGCTTCACAAATTTAAATTTTCATAGCGGTGCATCACACTTATGCACTAGTGTGCACATATAACATTTTCGAACCAATATGAAACGTTCACATCATCGAACGCACCGAGCTATAGCTATATTTTTAAAATTTTATTTTTGCGGTGTGTTTGGTAAATATGATCGCATTGGTGGGAGAGGAACATATCTAGCACATTGCATTTGTAATGGTGATTAAGAGGAATTTGTTTGACTTTCAAATAGACTTGGTGATGTATTTTTGTTTCCTATTTAGATTACGTAAAAAAATATTTATTTTTATGTATTTATAACTAAATTATTTAAAGTAGACATGTCTATATATTGAAATCTGAAAACATGAATTTTAGTGACTATCTCCTGATAAGTATGTGGGAAAAAATAATATTTTTTGAGTTGTTGATTAAGAAATAATCAAAGATATTATTTTTCAAAAGTTTAACTCTAATATAGTATCATTTGTGTATTATTTAACTCATATTTATTATTAAAAAGAGTTAAATGTAAACCAGTACAATAGGAAATACAAAACCAAAATAAAGCCAAAATGTTATATCTTTATTACTAGAAAAACGTTCACTTGCCCCTTTAAGGGAGAACTTCCAATGGAGAAAATCCCCAACTACAAGTAACTTCACAAGGCTTATTTTACATTTCTTGATCCTCATTTTTAGAGAAATAAATTTCTAATTTAAATTGGTAAGAGTTGCTATAAATATTAAATTTAAATTGCCTAAAAAATCTCATACCTTTAGTAGTAAAATAAATTTTATAAAAATATGATTTTTTAAGTTATATTAAATATAAATTTATGGCGGTCAGAGGCGCTCTATAACTCAATATGAGAGAGATAAAATAATAATTTAAATTAACAAATTAAAAATAGTAATAACAAAAGAAATTAATATTGGCCATAATTACAATACTTCAATTTACACCTTAATCTTATATGACTTTATATAGATATATAGACCAAAAGTTTAAAATAAAAAATAGTTTTATTATGAGGAAGAAATGTAATTAGTAACAAAATATAATTTAATTTTTACTACAAGGAAAAAATGTAATTTTTTCACATGACAAGAAATAGTATTATTGATATTACATTAATTGTAATTCATTCTATGTTCCATTTACATGTAATATTTAAAACAAAAATATATTTATAACAAAAGATATCTTATTGTCAACCATAAGTAAAATAGTTCAATGTCCATACTAAATAACATAATTTTGCAGGTACTTTATATAGATAAAAATAAAGTAATTTAAATTGAAAATTTTCTTATATTATCATTTAGTGAAAAGGGTTGAGAGAATTCTTATTCCATTAATAGTTGCTTTATAATTCAATGTATGAGGGATATTTGTAATTTTTTCAATGTTTAGTATGGATTTGATATGTAATATTTTCGAAAATATTAATAATAAAAATAATTAAATGTATACATATAGAAAAAAAATGAGGGGGCATATTTTAACATTTTAATGTGGAGGACGTGAATTATAAATAAAATATTTCACTATCAACTACCTATATATTATACCATCCTAGATACATCTTAACTTTGGATCTACCAAACAGCTAGATGGATCAAATCTCTTTTTGCTGTAAAAGATGTTTGCATCTCAAGGGAGTTGATCCCTCCTGGTGCTTGGTAGATCTAGAGTCAAGATGGATCTAGACTGCAGGTTATAAAAAAATTTGACTTAAGTTTTTTAAAATTTAACAATAGATTGAATTTTATAAACCAATAGCGAATTAGTTAAATTGTATTTTTGAATAATATTTTATACTAAAAATTTGTTGGGTGTGGAGCATTATTGTCTTTCTAATTGTTCAGAAAAAATTTTGTTTTAGTCGCGTTGGATCCCTATTCCTAATGGGGCATCAACCTCATTTTTTTAATCGTCGTCAATGGGGTCCAAGGGGGAGAGACAATGACTTTTATGAGACCCCCCCTTGGTGAGGGTTTGGGGGAAGTGCCCTTGAAGCTAAAAATAGATGAAAAATTGCTTCGTAAAATATTTTAATTCTCTAGTCAATTTGGGTCGTTCATTAGGCGGATGATCTGATAGTAGAAGTTATGTTAATTTATGTTTTTTCCTTAGAACGCAACCTTCGATCTTGTTGATGGAGCTAGACCACCAACATTTAGGGATCTCCCTGGTAATAAGTCCCAACTATACCTCATACCATTTGGAGTAGGATTCCCAATAGTGGGTGGTAATGTAATGCCTTGACCGAAGTAGAGCGTAGAGTTAAGTATGATAACTTTGGGTGGAAGCAAGTGGGTGACCTTGTGGCGATTCAAGTGAGATCTATGGGAGTTCTAACAAAAGGGGAAAGGAAGTGTGCCCCTTAGAAGCCTGTAATAATACATAGCTTGAAAGGAACACATGAGTGGAATGACGTCACAAGCTAAAATGCAGAATAGTCCACAAATTAAAGGGACGGGGTAATCCAACAACATGCATTCAACAAGATCCATACAATTGCATACAAAGTAGTTCATAGGAAAATGTGTAAGTTAAACAACAGACATTGCTAAAGCAACCAAAATAGTCCAACTACAATAACAACGTATGCAAGAAAGCATGTTGGCTCTGTTATTATTATTATAAGTGAAAGTTCCATCCATACATACACCATTGATGGCCACTAGCCCCAATAGTGGAACATTATAGTCAAGAACACTTGCTCCTCCAATGAAGTATACTTGCTCTACGATGTGAAGAAGCCAAAGCTCGTCACAATAATCCCAAGCCTTTTCTAAGCCTAAGCCTAGCCAAAAGCTTGGCTCCCAAAAAGCCCTTTCTATGAGTTATGAGGTTCTATTTATAACAAAGGGTGGGGTGACCCTTGATATTTCCCTTTGTGACTCTTCAACTAACCTCATGACTCTTCAACTTATTTACAAATAACTCATTACATAACATGATGACCTCACACATTCCACTAATGACACTTGGAATTTCATTTACAACATATTTACAAATAATATTACATTTTCCACACATACCTATGCGAGACAAATTAGGCTAGAGGAAGCTTAACAAGACAAAACACTATGACTTTGAATTTTGGGGAATTACCAACTCAACAACCTTCACTTAGTGATTCTTGGTCACGTACTCATGCCAAGCTTGGTTTTGTGTGATGATGTCCCCAAACAACTTGATGATGTCTTTCTGATAGTGAACAGCTTCCTCCCTGGGTATATGGTCTTGGAACCTATGTCCAACTCATCCTGAAGCGTGTGCAGCATGGTGTTGACCATGACAAGACCACCAATGTACTTTTGCATGTTATTTGTGTTGAGCTCCAAGTCATCCCTGGTGGCCTCTTGCCTTAGCTACTCCATGTACATGTTGATCTCTAGCCAGACATGGTTCTTTTGCTTAGCCTCGATGAGGGAACTGATTGAAGGGATCATGTGTCTTCTCACCATTAAATCCAAACTCTTGTATAATCGTGCATATGAGGCATGTATGCTGGTGACGAATGGGGTGAGATGCTCATAGTTTTGGATCAACATTTGGCCAATTTCTTTCTCCAGATTTGCCTAACGCTTCATCATATTTGGCAAGTGAGGCAAGGCCCTTTTATACTGAATTGTCCACTCTTGCACATGGGCATGGTAGCATGTTTATAAGGGAATTAATAGCTGATTTTTCTTATTTAGTCAATTATGTCGTTCGAAGTCTAGCTAGTCGTTTCCTGGTCAAATCTAGCTTATATCTTTTTAGCCGTTACCTGATCTGGAAATTTAGTCGTGGGATATTCTGCCTGATCTATTTATATTGCATAACAAGTTCTTCTCATTCAACTTGTCCTAACAATGAACCACACTGGTTGGTTCGAAACGCGTCGACTAAAATATCTCTATGTGATTTTTCGCCGAAGATTCTTCTCAAAATTGATATGGATCACAGAAGCCTAAATTCGTTAGCATGTATGTTCCTGAGAGTTTAAACAAATTCTTTACTCTGTTGTTGTAATCCATGGACATGGACAACTACTTTATGCATGGTGACAAATCCATCATAGAGCTTCTGCATGGTAGTCTCAAGTGTTGATACTTCATCAAGTATCTCTTTTTTCATCTTTTCCATTATGGAAATTGTGCTTTTCTCTCTAGGTTGTTAGGCTTTTTGCCTGGAAGCCTGCAATTTCTTTTCCATTTGGTCATTCTTGGCCAGTAGGAACTTAGCATTTGAGCTTTTTGATGGGATGGGGTCCCTTGGGTCAGTTTTGGGTTAAGATAACCCAAGTTTTGATACATTTTTGTAACTAATGTAAAGTCTCCACAATTTGTGGATGCGAAGCGTGTTGATGATTAGGAATCAAAGGGGTTTAGCCCCTTGTTTTATGTAAAGTTTGAGTAGGTTTTGAGATCCACCCATGGTCTGCGGACCATGGAATTGTATGAAAAAGGCTATAAATAGGTGTGCTTTAGAGAGTCTAAGGCATGATATTTGGATGTAATTTATGATGGATAAGAAGCAATAGCGAAGGTAACTAGATCAGATAGGAGAGTAAAAGCTCTGATGCTGAGTGCACAAAGGCCTAGGTAGAGTCCGCAGCTAAGTGCGCGGACCCTTACAACTAAGTGCATATGGTAGTTTTGAGTCTGTAATCTTGAATTGAAGATCAATAAAGATAGTTTCTTAATAATTCTTGCGTATTTCGGTGTATTTTTGTTAATTCTATATAATGTCGATGAATGATGTGTTTTATGAAATATTGGTTGAAGTTTGCACAATTCTATTGAATAAGTGTTAATGATGTATGTAATGCATGTTTATGTGTTTTCATGAAGAATTTGATGAATTCTCTGATGTTTAATAATAAATTAAGTAAACCTGCACGAACCCTAATTTAGGACTTCTTTCTGATTCATGTAAGTGGATAGATTGCTTGTTAAAGGTCCACAAAGACTGATCGTAGACCTTCGCGAAGGCTTGAAGGCCATTTTGACAGAGTTGTAGCAGTGTTCCCTAAGAGTGTATTGATCATACGTGAAGGCAGACTTGGGGCACTAAAAGACAGCACACTAAGCTCTGGATGTAGAAACTTAGTTCTTGCATCCCCTCATACTGCTTCAGGTGAAACTGCAGTTTGCGCTATGCGAGTTGTTGCCAAAAGGGCCAATAGTGTAGGGATTTTTCTGTTGGCGTAACTAGATCTGAACCTGGGTCAAGACCCCCTAAGCCAACAAATGGTTTCGTTGTTGAGACCGAGATCTTCTTGAAAAATATGTGTGATGTCACATCATCGGAATCTGAACAAGAAAGAAATTGAAAATTAGTTCAATAGGAAGATTCATGAGTTCACGGCGCAAGAAAATAGGAATCCACGCCTGTCAAAAAGAAGAGTGGTTGAACAAGTATCTGTATACACATATACACAAAATTTTCTTCTACACTTTTCCCATAGAACTGTATGAGTGGTTAGCCAAATTAACAGATAGCCAAGGAAGGTGGAAGCTTGATAGTCCTATAGTGTGGACTCCAAAACTAGTGCGATGATTAGAAGCTTCTGAAAACAAGATCGTGTAGGCTATTGATCATTGGCTCAATCAAATTCTGGGAGGATTTATTATAGAATTGGAGTTGATACCTTAGTCAGCTACAATGATTTTTCAAAGGACCATGAGGTAAGTATTTAATATCATTGAATACTTGGATTAAAATGTTGATGTGTAAAAAATGGGTGATGACACTGCCTTGATGTCCGGAGCTATGTGAAGCGAAAGGCTCTTTAGAGAGAGATTAGGTCCAAAATATAGTTCGTTAATTGGACCTCTTTCAAGCGACAACGAAGGAGTGGTGCAAGCTTCACTGTGAAGTGTTGTCCAATTGATAACACAAGGTTTTCCATGAACACATCATCCATCCACTCCACCTCCACCTCCACCACCACTATTCAACATGGTGAACATGATGAAGTTGCTGATTTTTAAAGGCATACGGAGTGAAGACACAGAGAAGTTTTGGTTTGTTGTGAATGTTGTGTGGACCAAGCAACATATTACTTATGACAATATAAAAAAGGAACAATTGATTACCGCTCTACAAGAGCACGTACTGACTTGGTATATTAATTATTTTTCTGATAATCCTCTTGCATCGCTAGCAAAGACTAAGGTGGCTTTAAACAAGGAGTTTAGTAAGCCTGAGTCTAACTCACAGTTAGTAAGAGGATTCAAAGAAATCATGATGAGAGTTGATGAGACACATTGGGAGTTAGATCAAAGATTGAAGTGTCAGATTCGAGAAGCTAACATGCAGCTCACAGTTTTCAGCATTGCAAATGGTTTATAGCTTCGCTTCTGCCCCACCTGAGAATTGCTTTGTCACAACAAAACATAGGAACACAAGCAAAAGCCTTGGAAATCGTGATGAGGTTGCATGCAATGCCTATTCAGGATGTGACCTTGGGGGTATAGTAGACCCACTCTCAGTTACAAAGCTTACACTTAGAACTACAGATTTTGAAGAAAGACAAGGATACTAAACTAGAAGTGTGCATGGAAGTCTGGTGTTTGAAGTGTAAGAGCCAAGGGCATGATAAAGACCATTGTCCCGTGTACGCAAATTATATTACAAGAGGGGGACCAATTGCCTTGAAGCTAGAAGCCCCGGCAGGGCCAAGCGTGGGGGATATATTATAGTGAGCTATTTGTTAGGTTGTTAAACAACATGCAGCAGATAATTATCATTTACTTCAAAAGCTTGTCTAGACATCCCAGTAGTTGTTATGTAACTTCTACAAATCGTTGGGCCACGATGAGCACCATTGTCGCAGTTATGAATTGATCATGGAAAGAACACCTACATATCGGATGCAAGTAGAAGATCGGCCTCTAGAGAAGGGCACCAGAGGAAGCGCATGGAGGTTATCAGGGTCGAGGATGGGGTCGAGGAGTAGGAGGACGTAGTAGAGGCCGTGGTTAGGTTATTTGCTACAACTGTGGACAACCAGGATACTACGCGTAACAATATCAGAATCAGACATGCCCGTCATGTCAATACTATAGCCAGTTTCACCATACTATAGAATAATGTCTAGTGCTTATAGCTAAAATGTAAGAGAAGAAAGCACAGCCTCAGCAGCCTATGAAAAAATTACAAATTATGAGAACTTAGCCCCGAATAAGATCAAAGCATGAATATAGTGTTGATAAGTGGAATAACGAGTGGTGATGATAAAGGTAAACAACCTGAAGAGGACAGATGGGTCTGCAAGGGCCCAGAGAAGGAAGTGGGTTTTGATCTAAATCACACGAAGGAAATTTTTATGGAAGCCAAGAAGCTTCACTGAGGTGTCCACCTCAGGAAGTCTAGACAAGGTACTGAAAACCAACATGCCTGTAGAGGTTGAACCCTTTGTATTTACCATGTTTGTGGAGACATGAATAAAACTGCTACGCAATAGAAAAGTTATGGAAGGCCTATAGGAGTTAATAAAAAAATGCACCAGCACAAAGAAGGTTCATGATGGACACGAAGTGGCCAAAAAAATTGGCAAACATAGGGCACGAACCGGGCACAAGATGAGGCTCACCGCGCAGATAGGAGATTATGAGATGGACAAGGTCATCTTGGATCTGGGGTCCGAGGCAAACTATTTTCTAAAACAAACATGGGAAATAATGGGGAGACCTGCATTGCAATGGTCTCTGATTCAGTTCAGAATGGCAAACCAATAGAAAACCATCCTGATGGTATGATTATATGGAGTAATCGTTGATATAGAAGGTGCACGCACGATGGCCAACTTTGAGGTTATAGAGATCGTTGATGATAGTAATCCATACCCTATGCTCTTGGGAATTGATTGGATCATTTATATGAATGGGGTCATCAATTTGACGAAGAGGACAATGTTGTTTGAAAGGAAATTGCTCCAGGTTGTAGTATCATTGGACCCTACAGAGGGAGTGCGCTATACTAAACCAATTCACAATTATGAAGAAAGTGATGATGAACTAGATCAAATCCATAAAATAACAACGTGAGACTAGGACTAGATCAATCTAACAGTAGATGGACGAATTTCATGGGATCAAGAGAGTTCATGCACCTCTGGTTCGGACAAAGAGTTGAAGCATTAGCAGAATCTTTTGCATGAAGTATCTACACTACGATGCAATATGATGACGAAGTCACTACGTTGTGTTTCGTAAGAGGTAAGAAAATTACCCTATTATGATGGTTTAACTGACATAGATAAGTTTTTGGATGAATTTGAGCGTGAAGTTCCTAAGGATCACCACTTCCAAGTGTTAGACTTGGCCTTGCGTGCTACGCCTACACGTTGGTGGGGTACGCATAAATATAGCTTTGAAGGATGGTGAGATTATAGAAGAATGATGAGGTTATGATTTGGGCATCCCAAAACTCACTTGACTCAGAAATATAATAGGAATAATGAGCCACACGATCACCTAGAAAAATGGAATAAAGCATGGGGGACAGAACCGCAGCCAGAGTGGGTACATATATTTTTCCATACTTTGGATACAATTCCCATGAACTGGTATCTAGAAATGGAGCTCCACCATAGCACTACGAAGTGGGATATTTTGAGGGAAGGGTTCTTATTGACTTTCAGCTCTAAATATGGCTTTGCAAGCATCGATGAAGCTCTACAAGAGATTAAGGCAGTTATCTTCATAATGTCGCAGAAACCTATGGAATGGATCCAACCAGATTGGAGCACCCAGCTGCGCCATGTGCTGGAATGCTATAATGTGACCACCAAAGAGGAAGATGAATATCTAAGAAACATTAATATTCCTGAGGAAGATGGGCATCGCAAAGTCGAAGGCCCACAAATAAACAATTCCGATATCACCGTACCATTGAAGACAAAGCAAGTAAACATTAGTACTGAAGCAGAGCTGAAGTTAGCAAGGATCAAAGCTTATTGGGACGATGCTACTATGGATAAAGTTGTTGAGTTACTCCATAATACCAGGATCTATTCCCTGCCAAGTTCTCAGATTTTAAGGGCATAATTAGAGATTTAGACATTATGAAAATCACTCTAAAGTCGAATGTGAAGCCTATTAAACAAAGGTCGTATCTCCTTAATCCTAAATATAAGGAAAAAGTTCGCCTGGAGCGGGATAAGATCCTGGAAGCAGGCATCATAGAACTGGTTGAAGGATATGATTAGGTGAGCTCAATGGTGGTTTAGGAGAAGAAACAGAAGGGTGAGATAATGATTTGCGTAGATCTGTGGAATCTTAATGACGCATGTGCCCATGATCCATTCCCAACACCATTTACCGATGAAGTTCTAGATAATGTTGGAGGGCAAGAGGCTTACTCTTTCACTGACAGGTTCTCTCGGTATCATCAAATTAAGATCACGCCTGAGGATAGGAGCAAAATTATCTTCATGACAAAGTGGGGTTGTTTTCAATATATTGTGATGCCATTTGGACTTTAGAATGTGCCTGCGATATTTTCCTGCGTAGTTATTACAGCGTTTAAGGAGTTCATTCATAAGTTCCTAGAAGTATAGTTTGATGTCTGGATGGTGTTCGAACTAGTAAAGCACCATGTAGCAAGTTTTCCCCTAATGTTGGATACGTGTCGCAGATACCATATCACGTTGAACTTGAAGAAATGCATATTTTTTGTTCCCTTTGGGATCTTGCTGGGTCACGTGGTGTGCAAACAAGGATTGATGGTGGACCCTGCAAAGATTGTGGTGATAGTGAATCCGGAGGCCCTAAGTAACGTTAAGCAGCTGCGCGCGATGCTGGGACATACAAGATATTATAGAAAATTTATCAGAGGATATGCTCAGATTACTGCACCCATGGAGAAATTATTGAAGAAGGACACAACATTCTTTTGGGATGAAGAATGTCAATGCAGCTTAGATATATTGAATGTGCAATATTAACGTAGGCCAGTGAAGGAGAAATGGACCACCTTATAGCCTTCGCAAGTAGGAAATTATCAAAGGTTGAGAAGAATTATTCAACGACTGAGCGCGAAGGATTGGCCATGGTGTACACACTACAGAAATTTAGGCATTATCTATTAGGAGGGAATTTCAAGATGTACACAGATCATTCTGCTTTGAAATACCTGGTCAATAAGCCTGTGTTGGGAGGGAAGATCTATAGGTGGTTTCTATTATTTCAAGAGTATGACTTTGAAGTAATTATGAAGCCATGGAGGTTAAATGCAGGACCTGACCATATGTCGCGGATCGAAACAGGTGAAGAGCATACTAATCTAGAGGAAGGGTTTCCAGATGTGTGGCTCTTTGCGATGTGCATAGAAGATAATCATTTTGTATAAATTATTCACTTCTTGACTACGGTGATGGCACCATAAGGATATACAAATTAGTAAAAGAAGGAATTAGTAGTGCATGCCTCATATTTTTCAGTAATTACAGGACATCTGTATAAGATGGGTGCAGATGAAATATTGCGGAGATATGTGCTGGATTTTAAGAGGGATAGCATTCTCGTTGAAGCTCATGGGGAGGCTATGAGAGGTCATTATGCAGGAAAGGCAACTATGTAGAAGATTTTGTGCGTAGGTCTATGGTGGTCAACACTACACAAGGATTCCAAGGCATATTGTAAAGCGTTCGATGCATGTCAGGGAACAGGAAGACCATCACGAAAGGATGAATTTCCATTACATCCTTAAGTATATTTACATCCATTTGAGAAATGGATGATTGATTTCATTGGGCCAAATTAGCCCCATGGAAAGAAAATAGGTGCATGCTATATCATCACCGTGATGGAATATCTAACTAGATGCATATAGGCACAACCAATTAAGGATTGTACAGGGGCTACAACAGCAAAGTTTTTATTTGAGTGTGTCTTAACCAGATTTGGCTGCCTAAAAGTGTTGATGAGCGACAAAGGTATGCACTTTCTAAATGAAACGATCAACGCGTTGACTAAAGAATTCCAGGTTTATCATCATAAGAGTACACCATATCACCCACAGGCCAATAGGATGATTGAAGTCTTCAATAAGATTTTGTAAAACTCACTGACGAAGATCTACAACGCACAGTGAAATGAATAGAATATACACGTACCTACAGTACTATGGGCTTATAGGACTACTTGTAAAAAGTTGATAGGGCAAACATCGTTCAGATTGGTATATGGTGTAGAATTTGTAATGTCGATGGAGTATATTGTGCCTAGTCTATGCATAACAACTCTCATAGTTATGGCGGATCGCGAGGCCTTGGAGGAACGGCTCACATAGCTGATCAAGCTCTAAGAGGATCAATTTTTGGCAGGATTTCATCAGCAAGTACAGAAGGAATGTGAAAAATAATGGCACAATCACCACATCAAGCTTCATGTGTTCAAGGTAAAAAATATTGTCCTATTATATGATAGCAAATTCACTAAATTTCTGGGTAAATTCTAGATACATTGGCTAGCACCATATATTATGAAACAAATTACAGATGGAGGTGTAGTTCAGCTCGCAAAGATGAATGAAGAACCTTTCTTGGGAAGAGTGAATGAGAGAAGATTAAAGTTGTATACAGGGGATCTTGCGCAATGACTAAATGGAGACAGGATAATCTTAGTGCTCGAGGTAGTAACAAGGGAGCACGGGACTATAAACTACATTACCTAGTTTGGAGGACAACACAGTGAGCATACTGCATCAAAAGTGACGAAGTCGCAACGTATGAAGTTGCGTACAGGAAGATGTTCCATGGAGGGAGGTGTCGTACAAAACAACAGAAGATTGGCCGCTGGAGTCATTGTTCATGACTTGATGGCTAGAAGACGGTTAAGAGGAGTGGGATGGCAGCATTCAAGGCACAAATCTTTGAAGATCTGCCACCAAAATAACATTTATTATCAGAAATTAGGGGGAATGGTCAGATTTGAATTCAAAACTCCCTATATATTACACGTGTCGGTCCAACAAAGAACACTTTGTGCTCTCTAAATAGTTAGTGAGATTTGTTGTTTGTCGCCTATGAATAGATCATATTGGGAAGATTTAGTCATGATCCCCACATTTTCTAAGTTGTCTGAGCTAAACCTTAAGTTTATTCTAGAGAAAATGCTTGGCCCCAATCCTGCAAAAACTGTGAATACTAGCGATGTGGCCTCTGAGGCATCTGCCCTGGAAGTTTTAAGCATGGAATCTCTAGCTCGTGTGCCTACAATGTCAAGGTCACCTAAGTTGAAGCCTACCACTACCAGAGAAACCCAAACATCCAAACCAAAGAAGGAAAAGCAAAAGAAGCCATTGTCAGTGTGTGTGTCCCCCAGGAAGCATACTAAAACACATAAGCAAAAGAATGATAAGCAGCTAGAAAAAGTAGTCAACTTGGAGGCGAAATAAGGCCAAGGAACAAAAGACATTAATGTTGAAGGAGTAGAACCCATAACTAGGCTACCTGAGTATATCTCTCCATGAAAGGGAAAGGCGAAGATCACAAAGGACCCAGATTCTAAGAAGTTCACCATTTCCACGCCCTTGCTATCGGATCAGGTCCCTTTTGAAGGTTTGCAACTTGCGTGGATCCCACAATTGAAAATTGACGATTGGGACCTCATAGATCATGATAGGTTTCCACACTTGGTGATGGATAGGTAAATGAGAAGGGTGTATTACGCGGAATTGGGAGTGACATCATTAGAGAGGGAGGAATGGGCCCGTGGTGTGGAGGAACCGGGGTTACTCAATCTACTGTGGGTACCCCATTATCACCGCACCCCATTAACACAATATGTGTGTGCCAACTGCTCACATTGGTGCACGATGGGTGTTTATGGATAGGAGGGACTATTCCCGTCACATATATGCTTATTCACATAATCATGCACATGCCTTATAAGGGTGCGAACCCAACCAAGGAGTTTGTCAGAAAGACTGGGGAGCAAGACCTCGCAGAAAGAATGAAGAGAGATTATAGCCTCGTGAAGAAGTCGCAAGGGTATTCGATCATCTCTATCAAACATCCCAGATATTAGCATGGATGATGATGAGGAAATATCGTGCAAATGAAGTTCCGATGTCCATAGTTTCCCTAGCTGCACAATGCATGAAGGGCGTACAATTTAACTGGTCAAAATACGTTGTCAAGAGTTCCTAGCAAACTGCCAAGAGGCCCAATATGAAACCAAATCATTCCACTATGCTCAGTTGTTGTTGTCGATTGTGTTATTTGCATGGGAATTACAGTTGGAAAACCAATTTACTATGCTTGAGGAAGGATTGTTGGAGGTAGCATAATTCTCTTCCTTATGGGCTACAAAGGATCTCGCGTGAATTATAGAAATGAAGATATTTTGGGTCCTTATGGAAATGAGTCTCCACATGGCCATCAATCAACATTTGAGGTTGTCCCCAACTTTGTTCACACAATTATCAGCCTATGCAGCATTCAAATCCGACTTCCACAGGGTATATATCCAAGCGCGGAAGGATCCAGAGCAAAAGTGACTTGGCATGCCATATTTGGTAGCAGAAAAAGATGTGCAGGAAGTCATCGCGAAATGGCCTGCAGAGTGGTGCACCCCATCAAACCTCGTTGTTCGACCAAGCATGGGTGCAAAAACTTCCACTACACAGAAAATAAAGGAGGCAACTAAGCAGGTTGCACGTAACTTGGCAGCACAAAAAAAGAAGGAATCCATTGAAAAGGCTCTTATGGAGCAAGAACGCGCTGCCAAGGAGTAGGGGGAAATAGGAAAAAAGCAAGTCACAAAAAGGTGATAAGTCCTCTTTGTCAACGACAAAGGAGGAAGAACTTGCAGAGCAAGGCAGCAGAGGAGATGAGGGGTAGAGCAGCCCATTCATTTTGAAGAAACGTGGCAAGGAACAACAAGAAGGTCCAAGGAAAAAGCATAAATCAGATAAGTCACAAGTGGGTCCCGTGGTCTTAATAGAAAGCGATCTCGATGAGGTTGGGGTTAAAATCAAGGATACCATAACCGAGGCGTTGCAGTAGTTTGAGCAGCAGTACATGTAGATGTTGAGGAGTATCCAAAAGGATCTACAATAGTTGCAGATCCAGGAAAGAAGAATACAAGTGGGAACTGGACAAGCGAGTGTGGAGCATGCGAGCTTGACACCTTGGATTTGCCAAGCAACAAAGTTAGAAAGGACCCTAAACCTTTGAACTATAGCATTACCAGATGGGTCCGTTCATGCAGAGACTATCGATGATCATATCATACTCAGTACAATCAGGACCATTGGACTGAATATAGCGGCGCTCTCCAACGAGACCCTCCACATGCTGCATGTAGGGGTGGCAGATGAGTTACGAACCAGGGAGAAGTGATCCTTAGACCTTATCAGTGAGTACAAAGTGCACAATGAGCAGATGTTCGCAAGGAGGACTCATGCTTTGAAGGAAAAGGAGGCACTTCAGATGCATAGTTCCATTCTGGAGTTATCAGTAGCATAGGCATGCAAGATAGTGCCTGAACTTCACATCCCGAAGGATGCACAACCAGAAGTGAAGATTATAAAACTAACTGCTGGTGTGCATGAGGCTAAAGCAAAGGTTGGACGGGTAACATTTGAGCTCAATATGAAGATTACAGAGCTACAATTAAATTTTCAACCCATGATTCTACCTGAGGTGTGGGAGCAGCGCGGAGTCGCGATCAAGGAAGGAATGGATACCATGGATGCCACAATTGTTGACTGTACTCCATTGTTCAAGCAAACAATGGAGGTCATGACTAATCTATAGGAGGATCTGAACCTGCAGACATTAAACACAGAGGTCAGGGATCTGCAGTGGCAATTGATGAAGTCAGAGCAACTGTGCTCCATAGCACCAGCGTAGCACCTTGCCAAATTACAAGAGAGAAAGTAGCTCCTAGCACAAGTGGAGGAACCACAAAAGAAGGAAGCCTTGATAAAGGCCAAGTTGTAGCCATGCTTGGAGGAATCTTATCAATACATGGTCCTACGATTCGGGATAATCTTAAAGGCTAGCATCAAACATAAGAGACGATGAGGCTAGTCATCGAAGGACCAGCCACAGAAATATTAGTTGAGGAAGTCAAGCAAGTAGCAACTCAGAGTGTTGCCAAAGTCGCAATGATCCAAGTGGAGCTAGGGATCTTTACAGCAAGATCATAGTGCCAGTTGAGTGACTCGAGGGTGAGTCATGATCTTTGTGTTTGGGGCCTATTCGGATGGGGTCCCCTGGGTTAGTTTTGGGTTACGATAACCCAAGTTTTGATACATTTTTGTAACTAATGTAAATTCTCTGCAATTTGTGGATTCGGAGTGCGTATATGATTAGGAGTCAAAGCGGTTTAGCCCCTTATTTTATGTAAAGTTTGAGTCAGTTTTGAGATCCACCCATGGTCAGCATACCATGGCATTGTATGCAAAAGGCTATAAATATGTGTGTCTTAGAGAGTCTAAGGCATGATGTTTGGATGTAACTAATGATGGATAGGCAGTAATAGTGAAGGGAAGTGGGTCAGATAAGAGAAGAAAGGCTCTACAGCTGAGTGCACAAAGGCCTAGGTAGAATTTGCAGCTGAGTGCGTAGACCCTTACAACTAAGTGCACAGGGTAGTTTTGAGTCTGTAATCCTGAATTGAAGATCAATAAAGTTAGTTTCCAAAGAATTCTTACGTATTTTAGTGTATTTATGCTAATTCTATATGTTGTCAATGAATGATGTGTTTTATGAAATATTGGTTGAATGTTGTGAAATTCTATTGAATAAGTGTTAATGATGTACACAATGCACGTTTATGTGTTTTCGTGAAGACTCTAATGAATTCTTTGATGTTTGATAATAACTTAAGTAAAATTGCATGAACCCTAACTTAAGACTACTTTCTATTGCGTGTTAGTGGACAGATTGACTATTAAAGGTCTGCAAAGGCTAATCGTAGACCTTCACAAAGGCCTTAAGGCCATTTTGATAGAGTTACAAGAATGTTCCCTAAGAGTGTATTGATCATGAGTGAAGGCAGATCTGGGGTGCTAAAATACATCTCACTAGTCTCTGGATGCAAAAACGTAGTTCTTGCATCCCCCCATACTGCTTCGGGTGATATTGCAGCCTGTGCTACATGGGTTGTTACTGAAAGCGCCAGTAGTGTAGGGATTTGTTGTTTGGTGCAACTAGCTCTGAACCTGGGTCAGGACCCCCTAAGCCAACACTTGTAGCTCCTACATAGGCCAAGGTGGCATCGGCAAGGGAAATTGGATGCTTTCTGACATCTGACACTATCAACCTTTCCTTCATGAATGCAAGTGACGCATGATCATCCAAAACGTGTTTCCTCCATACCTGTACAATATTCTTCTGCAGCTTATCAAATGATAGATTGTACACATCCATAATTGAATCATCATCAAGGAGAACAAATTCTCCTTGCCCACTTAGGATTGGTTCTAACACTAGAGGTGGTGGAGACTAAGAGGTGACCTCGGGTGCTCTCGACATAAGGTCAGTGTCTTCATTCTATGGCTCTTGCCCCAACTCCATGTCTATCACTTCAATAAGTTGCTCAATCTACTAAGAAAGCTCCCAATATTGCATCTATTCACCCTCTTCTTCAGCTAATTCCTGTTTTGACTCCTCAACCTGTATGGGCATTTTTTTCCTTTAATTGCACCTTACCTTTCTTCTTCCTCTTGTTTCTACTTCTCTTCCCTTTCTCTCATTCTCAGCTCTTTCTCTTCCTTCAACTTCTTCTCTATTTCCTTTAATTTTCGTTCTGCTTTCTCTAGCCTTTGCTTTTCTTTCTTCCTTTGGTCTACCCCCTTTATTAGTTTCTCCCCCTTTTACTCCACTACCAAAGTTTCTTTCTCAATAATAGGATATGCTGTCATCTTGTAGCTTTTATTTGCCTCTAGGATCTTGGAAATATTCCTCTTGCCCTTGTCTTGCACCATATTTCTTCTTATTGTTATTGTTTTTTTTGCTTCTTGCATTATTACTGCCTACAGATCCAGGATTTTGCTATACTAACTGGATCATGGAGCTTGGAGTCATTGTAATAGTATATCCAAGGGTCCTCCTCATGCCAGTGAAATGTCTTGTGGATCCATGGATAGTACACCTTCGCACAGTGGTTCTTGCAAATACCATGGGGATCATATGGATTAAAGTCCTTGGTTCCGAACTCAAACTTCAATATCTTCTTAGCTTTAGCATCTGCATCTTTCAATCTCTTAATCTCGTATAACCCAATCTGCAAAGGAAGAGCAGGCCATTGTGCCTTCATCCTCCTATGCAGTCCTGTTGATAACCCTGTGGAGAGTTGATATGAGACGTCTTGCATGACCAACTTGTTTGTGGCATACCTTGGTAGGACATGTGGAAGCTTCTCTCCACCAAACACTTTGATGAAGGTGCCACTAGGTGAGGCACACTAATCCGCAATGTTAAGTATTGCTTCCATCACTTCATGGGGCATGCAAGGTGGATCCTACTCAAATATCGGCTAGTACAACGAGATGATGAAATGGCCAGTCAACCTTGCCATTAATTCTCGGTAACTGCAGTCTAACAGAAACTTGAAATAAATGTTGGCGACAATCACTTTCAGTGTCCATGCCCATCTCATATTAGGAAACTATTGTTGGGCACAGATGGCATCCAGTAGATATCCAAACATGTAGAATCTCTCCTACTCATCCTTGGGAGGATTCTGGACATTATTCACATGGGCCTTCAACTAATAAGCGAATAAGTCTGAACAGTTGAATGGCCTTTCATCACTAACCAATTGGTCCAATACAACTACCCAACCTTTAGGAAAGGTTTTTGTGCTTTCTTGACCATATATTGGACATGCAAAGATGATCAAGAACTAGTAGGCCTTTCTAAGAGACTTTGTCTTGTAAACATGATTGGTTGTCTATCTAAACTTTGATGGCTCTTTCACCTAGCACTTGAATATATATCTTGTGTTCACCTGGTTGTGGGTGGCATAGAAAAGTGTGTCCATGCACCTTTCCAGCTGAGGTAAATGATACATTTGATGATAGTTCTCCTCCTTGAAGGTGGAAAACTCTATCTTGTTGGCACCTCTCAATTGTATAGTTCCTAGATCTATGTGTGAGATAATCCAACTGATAATGTGCACACATGGGAAGGCAGGGTATCAACATACAACCTTGTAAAATCCTAATCGTTTGATACTGGTATAAACCTATTGGTCCTCTAGGTCTTCCTTGAAGTCCTTTGCACAAATATCCTTAATTTGTTTCCATGTCAACTTCATGCCCTTCTCAATGAACAACCGAGTGTCTACATAAACTGGTAGATTGATTGATGTCTGCTCAACTACTTCCCAGTATTGCTCTCGATAGCTTCTTTTGATGCATCTCTCTTGGAGGCCATGCTAACTATAACTATTAGAGAGATGCTAAAAAATTGGTGTACCTGGAGACGGAGAGGATATTCATGGCATGCAAATGTTAGCTCAAAATCAAAAGCAACTTCAAAACAAGATCAAGAAACAAACTGGGCTAATGTTGGGAGAGATTACGCAATTCTAGTTCACATAGTTGATTGGTTGCCTACTAGAACTACACATTACATAGTCCCAGCAGTCAATTGGGGAGGGTCGATGACTGGAACTGCACAATGCACAGTTCAGTCTTGGCATAGGCTAGAAGAGACTAAGCATTGTGCAGTCTCAGTGGCCAGGATGGGGAGACTTCCTCCTGGAACTACAACATGCATAGCTGCATCTAGGATAGGGAAGCCTCTACACAGTTCCAAAAGCCAAGGTAGAGGCCTTAAGCTCCTAGAATGTGTAGTGCATGCAAGGGAAAGTACGATCTCGGCAAGGGAAGCCCAAATCTACCCAAGGGTAGTGTGAAATTGAGCAGATCTGAAGGATGGTGAGATGTTTATTATAGATCTGACTAAGTGATGATGCATGCAAGTGAAACAAGTGCAAAAATCGATCAAATTGAAAGAAAATTAAGCAAGTGGAGACAGTCATTGCAACAACGAATGTTAGTGAAAAAATGGGGTAATTCATTCGACACTAGGGAAAGATAATGCAAAACCTAAAGCAACACTTCTACAAAGTAAAAATAAATAAAAATTCCAGAAGTCATTCAACAAAATGAGTGAAACAACACTCTCACAATCCAAACAAGAAAAACTGACAGAAAAAATGGAAAAAGGATAGAAAAACAAAACTTACCTGGTGTAGAAATTCCCACTGTAGATCACCTCATAATGCAATATAATAAAGAAAAATACTAGATCTACTTCTACAATCAAACATTGTGGAAGCTTAATCAAATATGAGCAAGATCAAATAGAACACATATAACAGATGAAGAGAAATCAATCACACATGAACACAGAAGAATACTCTATGGAAAGCCTCAGCTAAAAACCATGATCTCTGTATTATCATACAAGTGGAAATATGTTTAGATTACACAAAGAATAAACTCACAATCTATCATGCTCTCTCTGCAATCGAACAATACAACTCACATACTGAATAGACACAAGATATGCCTTCCCTCAGCCCACCAAGCCTCCTATTTCCTTGTGCAGTTTTCTTTGGAGTCCAATGATGCCACCTGTGTGAATTTGCCTCATCACACACTCACCAAACCCAAAAGTAACTGCGCAATATCCAAGGAATGAATTCATTCTACATGCAAGAGATATCCTCCATGGAATATTCCTACAACTGATAGTACACTATCCCATCATCTGATCTCAACTGGGTCTCTGTCTGAACTGACATGCATGAGTTATTTATGAGATAATATTCAGTTATCTGAAGTGCAGCAGTTACATGCATGCATGCATTAACTAACTGAACTCACAATTAGTTCAACAAACTATTTGAACTAATC
This sequence comes from Pinus taeda, assembly GCA_000404065.3. Taxonomy (NCBI): domain Eukaryota; kingdom Viridiplantae; phylum Streptophyta; class Pinopsida; order Pinales; family Pinaceae; genus Pinus; species Pinus taeda. The sequence goes on from APFE031399162.1 coordinate 112,469, forward strand.
TAACTGGACTTAACTCAGTTAACTGAGCTAAATAATTACAACTCATCCTTATCTCTTTAACTAAGGGATAAATTCCTCAATCAATGGGATAACTGTTGCATGTCCTCACATAGACTTCATGTTTTATTTTCTCCAACTAATTAACTCAAGATGAATTAATTAATTATCAATTAAAGAGCTGCTAAGAACAAATTCGAATTTTACTTCTCTATTTTAGTTTAGGGACTAACTAAAATAGGAAGGTATCCCCAAATGCTATTTATGGCAATGTTATTTTTAGCACTTCTATATTTAGCATTTCTTGTTGCTATTTTCAACACTCCCTCTCAACAAGAAAGGGATTATCAGTAACCCCAATCTTGTCTCTATGGAACTCGAACTTGCATTTGACAATGCCTTAGTCAAAATATCTGCATCCTATTCCTCGGTCGAAACATACAGTAACAACATGATCCCCTTGACCACACAGTCCTGAAGATGGTGATATCGGATATCAATGTGCTTGGACCTATCATGAAAAACTAGATTCTTAGAGAGCTTGACACAACTCTGGTTATCGTAGTAGATCACAATTGGATTCATCCTTTGACCAAACAATCCCACTAGAATCTTCCACATCCAAATGGCCTCACATGTTACTTGAATGACAGCCATGTATTTAGCCTCTGCTGAGCTAAGTGAAACTGACCTCTGTTTCCTGTTGTACCAAGAAACTGCAACTGAACCAAGGTTGAAGATTCCTCCAGAAGTGCTCTTTTGGTCTAATGGACGCTTTTCCCAATCCGCATCTATGAAGCCCTGAAGTTTCACTCCCTCTATCTATCTATACCATAATCCATACTGAGATGTGCCTTTGAGGTATCTCAGCACATGCTTCACTGCCTTCCAAAATAGCTTGGTAGGTTGGACCATAGCTTGACTCAGCTAGTTCACCGCAAAGCATAAGTATGGTCGTGTGTTCACTAGATACATAAGTGAACCCACAAGCTGCTAATAAATAGTAGCAGCTACTACCTCACCTGAGGTAGCATCATCCTTCCTCCAGTTCCCAGCTAGAGGAGTCTACATGGGCTTTCACTTCTCCATGTGAAAGCGCCTAAGTATCTCATTGGCATAATTTCCTTGAGACACAAATACTTCCCCATCTTTCTGCCACACCTCCATGCCTAGAAAGTATTGCACAAGACCCATGTCTTTCATCTCGAACTCTCTTGCAAGGTCCTCCTTGCAAGACTTGATCAACTGATCATCACCTGTCAAAATCAGATCATCCACATAAAGAACAATGATCAATGGCTTACCTTCTACCATGATGTGGTAAAGGTTTGCATTTGCTTCACTCTTCGTGAAGCCCAACCTGGTGTAATAGCTATCGATCCTGGTGTACCAAGCACGAGGTGCTTGCTTCAGCCCATACAAAGCCCTCTTGAGTCAGCACACATGCGACTCATGATCGAAGGTCTCGAAACCTTTTGGCTTCTCAATGTACACATCTTCCTAAATATTCCCATTGAGGAACACGGTCTTCACATCCATCTAATGGATCTTCCAACCCATCTAAGCTGATAGTGCCAACATTGATCTGATAGATGAGTACCTTGCTACAGGAGCAAAGGTCTCATCGTAGTCGATCCCCTCGACCTATGAAAAACCACAGGCAACAAACCTTGCCTTATGTTTCTCAAAAATACCATCAACTACCTACTTTACCTTGTAAAGCCATGTAGAACTCACCACTAACTTGTCCTGAGGTCTTGGGACAACATCCCACACATTGTTCTAAATGATAGAGTTGTACTCCTCTACCATTACATCAACCCAGACTGGTTGTTGCACTGCCTCCTCAAATGAAGAAGGTTTGGACTCTACCCCAACTAGGGCCATGTAACTAGTGTACCACTCAGGTGACCTCCTCTATCTGCACTGAGAAGATGGTTGTCCCACATTCTCTAGCGCATCCAGCATCAACCTATCAGTTTCCCTTGAGTGTTTTTGCCCATCTCTGGAAGACTCAGCATGAGTGGACGTATCCACTCCCGAATCCTCTACATGCAGCTGCTCCACATCAATCTAAGGCTCCTCTTCCTTAGGAACTGAAAGTTCCTCCTTTGCATGCAACTTGAGCTCCCAATCAAGTGATACTCACATGGCTTTTTGCTCATCAAACTTTAGATCTCTGTGTACCACTATCCTCTAACTAGTAGGCAAGTACACGCAATAGTTTTGGGGTGTATCAGTGTTTCCCACAAGTATTCCCAATTCATTTGTTGGATCCAGCTTCCTCCAGGAATCTTTGGTCACATGGCAATAAACTGATGATCAAAAGATTTGGAAGTGACTCACATCTGGTTGTTTCCTGGAGAAGGCCTCCATAGGTGTCTTCATTCCCGGTATATGGTGCAAGCTTTTGTTCTACAAGTATACTATTGTATTGCATGCCTTAGCCCAAAAATGCAGTGGTAGGCTTTGGTTATGAAACATTGCTCGAGCTACTCCCACAATCGATATGTTGTTCCTTTTGGCCACCCCATTCTACTATGGGTAATGGGGTGTTGTCAACTCCTGTTTAATTCCTTCTACAACACAGAAGTCCTTAAACTGTTGAGAGACATACTCTCCACCATTGTTGCTATGCAAGGCTTTTATTTTCTTTCCATATTCTTTCTCTGCCAAGGCTTTAAACTCACAAAACCTCAAGAAGGTTTGATCCTTCTTTTGCATAAAGTAGATCTAGCATCTACGAGAAAAATCATCAATAAAAATAGCATAGTACCTTTCTTTAGCGGTGAAGGCTATAGATAATGGTTCACAAACATCTGAGTGAACTCGCTCTAGGATTGCTCCAGCTCTACTGTATTGATCTAGAAAGCAATATTTCACATACTTACCTAAGGTACAACCTTTGCATGTATCCATCTGCTCCAGTTTCCCCTTGGGAAGTCCGGTAGAAATCTGCTACATGATCTTAAGGGCTCCATGGTGCAAGTGGCCCAGTCTTCTATGCCATAGCTCACCAAAATCTTGGCTCTGCACCATCTCAACTTTGGAACTCAATGCAGCATAGTCATCTACCTCCAGCTTGTGGAGATTCTTTACTCAAATCCCAATTTGCTTGGTCTATCCAGTGCCGATATGCCTCAGGAATACCTTTCCTTTATTAAAGACTACATCATAGCCTTTATCTTCTAGCATAGAAATGGAAACAAGATTCTTCTTCAGACCTGGTACATACTTTACATCAGTCCAGGTGAGAGGAGCTCCATGCTCCCTCTGAAACACAACGATACCTTCACCTGAAACATGGTACTTTCCATCATCGCCCATCTCAATCCACATCTAGAGATCCTTCTCCTCCAAGGTACTGAAAGGATCATTGTCACCTAACATGTGGAATGAAGCTCCACTGTCCAAGTACCACACACATCCCACCATGGATGAAACCATGCATGTGATAAGAGAGAAATCCATCTCAAACTGCGAGGCCAGTTCCTCACCATTAGATCCCTTCGAGGATCCCTTCTTGGATTTCTTCTGTGGACAATTCATATCATAATTGCCTACTTCATGACAATGAAAGCATTGCACTTTCGATTTGTCAAACTTCTTCCCACCATGGGAAGAACTGGATTTGGAATGGGATTCCTTCCCTTTCCCTTTCCTCGCCTTACTTTCTAAGGCTAGATTTTCTTCATCGTCTTGTTTTGATGAAGATCCATCTCTGGTGCTTCTTCTTATCTCCTCCTACATCAAATCCGACCAAAGTTGTTCCTAATTTGGAAATTTCTCTCTTCCATTAACCGAGTCTTGGTAGCTATGCTAGCTCTTAGGAAGACCGAGGAGAGCAAGACTCACCATGTCATTATCAGCTGTCGTGATCCCTACATTTCCAAGCTCATCCCTGCAGGTAGTGAGCTTGTTCAGATATGTAAAGATTGTGTCACCCTTTTCCCACTTGATTTTTCGAAGCTTGTCTTTCAGTGCCAGCTTCCTTTGATCTCTGCTATTCTGATATAGATATTTCAATGTTTTCCACATTGAAAACTGTGTCTCCTTCATATGTAGGCTTGAGACAATGTGGTCTCAAACTCCCTCCAGAAGGATTCTCCTTGCTCTAGCCACACATTTCTTCCATTCCGCCAATTCTGTAGCATTAGCGTTGCTAGCTTGGTGACTTATTGATCAATGAAGTCCTTTAGACTGTTGTCCTCTAATACTGCTTCCATGTGATCCTTCCAGGCTATATAATTTGTGCTACCATCAAGGGCATACTCGAGTATTAAACCGCTGAATGCCATTGATGAAATTGAGATGTGATAAGAACTCGATTTCTATAATTAGGAACTTCAAACTTTGAAATTATCCCTTATTTGTATATTGTTCTTCACTTTGATCACCTTTGCCTTGATACCATGTAGAAATTCCCACTGTAGATCACCTGATAATGCAATATACTAAAGCAAAATACTAGATCTACTTCTAAAATCGAGCTTTGCAAAGACTTAATCGAATATGAGAAAGATCAAATAGAACACATATAACATATGAAGAGAAATCAATCACACATGAACACAGAAGAATACTCTGGGGAAAGCCTCAGCTAAAAACCATGATCTCTGTATTATCATACAAGTGGAAATATGTTCAGATTACACAAAGAATCAACTCACAAGCTATCCTGCTCTCTCTGCAATTGAACAATACAACTCATAGACTGAATAGACACAAGATATGCCTTCCCTTAGCCCTCCAAGCCTCCTATTTCCTTGCATAGTTTTCCTTGGGTTCCAATGTTGCCACATGTGTGAATTGGCCTCATCACACACTCACCAAACCCAAAAGTAACTGCGCAATCTCCAAGGAATGAATTCCTTCTACATGCAAGAGATATCCTCCATGGAATATTCCTGCAACTGATAGTATACTATCCCATCATCTGATCTCAATTAGGTCTTTGTCTGAACTAACATGCATGAGTTATTTATGAGAGAATATTCAGTTATCTAAAGTGTAGCAGTTACATGCATGCATGCATTAACTAGTTGAACTCACAATTAGTTCAACAAACTATTTGAACTAATCTAACTGGACTTAACTCAGTTAACTGAGCTAACTAATTACAACTCAAATTACAACTCATCCTTATGTCTTTTAACTAAGGGATAAATTCCTCAATCAATGGGATAATTGTTGCATGTCCTCACATAGACTTCATGTTTGATTTTCTCCAACTAATTAACTCAAGATGAATTAATTAATTATTAATCAAATAGCTGCTAAGAACAAATTCGAATTTTACTTCTCTATTTTAGTTTAGGGACTAACTAAAATAGGAAGGTATCCCGAAATGCTATTTATGGCAGTGCTATTTTTAGCACTTCTATATTTAGCATTTCTTATTGCTATTTTCAACACCCGAAAAAGCGACGACGATTGCACCGAAGATTCCTTGATCTCCTTGGGAATGCCAGAGCTCCAAGATAAAATGTGAAAATGAGCTCTAGCAGCATTGATTAAAGAGATTTGGTTGATTTAGAGTTTACAATGTGAAGGCCAAAAATCAAGGGAAAAGTGACACTTTGCGGCAGTTTCCAAAATAACTGAAGTGCCTCCTTTGGATTACTAAAAATATATCCCTATTTCCTAGGGATAATTTTTCACTTTTTCCTTTTTTAATTTTTTAGGAATAGCTTCCATGCATTTCCTGGAGAGATTTTGTAGTCATGTGAAGGACTGGGCAACTAACAAGCTCATGCACTTGGCAGCGTCTGAGCAAGAGGCTTCTGCGCAATTTCTAGGTTAAGTGGCTTTGGGATGCCTTTCATGCTCTGCACAATTTTCCTAGCTGAAGATTGGTTGTCAACTAGCTCTACACAATTTTGGAGCTGAAGGCTCACTCTCAGCTTGAACTGCACAATTCCCTAAAGCAAGGCTAGTTTCCCTTAAGGATTGTGCTATTCTCTAAGGTAATCCAGGAACTAGGTGGAAACCAAGTCAAGAGATTGGCTTGTGGGATAAATACTAAACCAAGTGAGCAAACACAAGCCATGATGCAAAGGATGAGGCTTAATTGAAGAAAAAGTACCTGGGTCAGTGTAAGATGAGTTGTTGTAATTTAGAAGGGAGGCTTCAAAATGAAGCATGGAAAAAAATTTGGAGGGTGGTTGTATCCGCTACAACATTGGTGACACACTTGTAAAAATCCAGCTCTTTGTATGGACCTTGTCTTGTGTAAAGCAAGTCTAACTCCTCTGGAAGTATTGTTTTATTCTTCAATTGTCATAGCTTCTTCACTTAACTTGGGTTAAAGATGTAGCCTCCACCATTCTCTTTATCGGCAGCACACATGCCAAGCCAAGTCAAAATGAGTTGTTTCGATTAGGGATGAGGGCTATATAAATGCACAAGTAATATAGAATGTCATAGTTTTAGTTTCATCTCTGGTGTTGCTCCTCTGCCAACAGGCCTGGAGAGTACCCCGGCGGAGTCACTTCAGGAACACAAGCATTGCTCTGCTACCAGCGAGCCTGGATAGTACCCCAGCAGAGTTACTTTCATCACCTCTTTATGCAGGAAAACTTTCTCTTCTTTTGCGTTTATTTTATTTTTTCATTTTTCATTTTTCAAAGAACTGTGAAAAGGCACTTTTTATTTCATGAGGCAGAAGAGGGATCCCGACTTATTGAGAGCATAAGAGGTTGTCCCTTCAGATAAGGATGTTTATATATACCTATGAAATACTTGTTAATGTTTTCCCCCTCTCCTTACTCTACTTGACTGATTTGACAAGGGTTAACTGAATTTGGAAAACCAATTAGAGTAGGTGGTACTACTTAAGAATGCAAGCATCGTGATTTCACCATGATTTTCTCTTAAAGGAACGTATTTTCCATCAGGGTTTCATCGACTAGAAGAAATGAAATATTCTCATAGAAAGAGGGAATAGACAGATAACCAAATGTTGATAGATGTACAAGTTCCTCTTGCATTTCACCCTACTCATCTAAGAAGCCAAACACAATTTCACATGAAACTAACCTATAGGTGCACAAGCAAACAAGAAAAGGAAAGAAGAAAGACAAAACCAAAACAAAGAAAGCAAATCAAGAGACGTGAAAGAAAACACTACTACTACTCCTACAATAAGCAGAGCATGGGACAACTCACTTGAACTGATATTTCTAATTCAGCCACTAGCGCATTGTTTGGCCCATGTAGGTGAAAACATGATTGATAGGAAAGATATTCAAGAAAACCAACAGACAAGGAAGATAAAATAGTGCAAACCAAATCATTTGAAGCTTGAATGCATCCATAGAAAATAAACAATTTAAATCACATGAAAGGAACTATGTGGATGTATCATGGTGTCCTATCACATTGCACGTGGAAGAAAAGCATGTACACCTCTTCAAACTTAGAAAATGAGCAAACATGAAGAAAGAAGAAATATTTCGTTTGGCAACAGTGCTTGCTACATATGACTCCTCCAATGCATGAGCAATATGTTCGTGTGATTCTGGTGGAGGATGAAAAAACTATGAAATGGATTGATTTTTAATGTAAACAAGAGAGTGATGAGGAGCCTGGGGAGATTCAACAGATTTTTTTATCAGAAATGAACTTAACCTCTAGTCTACAAGAACCTGACATAAACATCAACCTAGGTTGAAGTGTCTCGGCAGCTTGAGAAGTTTCCACTTCATCGGAATATGGATCATCAAAGGTTGTTTCCTTGGAAAGATCAACAGTAGATGAATCAGAATTGTGATCGAATGAATGAGAGAAAAGATCATGATAGCCATGAATAGAAAATTCTAGATGGACAATGGCATCCTCATGATCTGATGAATCATAGAAAGAGGGTGATGAAAAACAAGAATTTTCACCTACTATGTTCCCCGAAATGAAATATGAGAGATTGGGTGGATCCGGGAAGATATATTTATCCTCTACGTAATCAAATGAAAAGCTGACATCCCATGTTTTTTGTGAATAATCGAATGTGGAAACATTTGGAGATGAATTTTCACAAGAGGGAACATAATTGGTAGAACCATGGAAGATGTCAAGATAGAGCAGACGAGGTGCAGACGGAAGGAGGTTATCCTTCACCACAGATTCTTGTTAAGACTCCCACACATAATCATCATAAATGATAGTGCATGTCAGTTTTTCAACACCAACTCTGTCCAAAACTTGATCCTCGTGAACATCACATGTGGAATCAGGAACGGATGAACACAACACACCAAAATCTGGAGGATCAAAGGAACCAAAGGAAGGAGGATGAATGGATGAGACCACTTGACAACCATCAAGCTTTCAGTCTAAATCTTCATAGAAATCCTAATAAGGTGGGGTAAGAAGAGATGGTGACAGTCCAATGGGTGGATTCACAACTTCTCCCACCTCGACCTGCGTATCTAGAGCTTATTGATGAGAAGGGAATGAGGGGTCACTTAGGACAACAACCTTGTCTATTTCAGATTCTAAAGCACTAACATCGAGGTATGTTGGGAGAGAGTCAAATGTTTATAACTCATTTTGATTCTCAGAGATGTGAACAAGATATAGAATTCTTCCCTCAAAAAATTTATAGACAACTTCATCTTCAGGAAATTCAAAACAGTAATGAAGAAATTGATCATAAAAGTGTTCAAGGGATTCATCACATGCTTTTTGCAATTTTAAATTTTTTTGATCAAGTGCTTTAAGGTCATAAAAGATGAAACCACAACATAATTCTCTAATCATGTGATCGAAAGAGTGTATAGAGGTTGCAGGAAATGTATGACACCATTTCTTGATGCTCCCTTCAAACGTGAAAGTGAACAACCAATAGGGGATGTCATCCGAGGGGACATCATGTCTATCACAGAAGCCAACGAAGGCAATTGTGTGCATGAATAGGGGTGTTTCATTATCGCCACTGCACTTATATTTTTACAAGTCATCTATAACATCCACTAGCACATCGAAATCAAAAAAGTGAGAGAAACATATCAGGGTTGTGAGTTGGACCTAAGTCATGAAAGATGTGCATAAATTCAAATAAGAATTCAAGGGCTCAGCTTGTCATTTGGGCCTCCTTCTAGAGCCAGAAATGTTGATGGTGTTTGATTGACCAACATTTAGGGGATCTCCCTGGTAAGAAGTCCCAACTAGACCTCATACCGTTTGGAGTAGGAGTTCCAACAGTGGGTGGTAATCTAATGCCTTGACCACGGTAGTGCATAGAGTTAAGTATGATAATTTTGGTTGGAATCAAGTGTGTGATATTGTGGTGATTCAGGTGAGATGCATGGGGGTTCTAACACATGAAGGGGAAAAGGAAGTGTGCCCCTTAGAAGCCTATAATAGTCTGCATCTTTAAAGGAACACGAGAAGAATGACATCGAAAGCTAAAATGTGGAATAGTCCACAAATTAAAGTGACAGGTTAATCCAACAACACACATTCAACAAGTTTCATACAATTGCATACAAAGTAGTTCATAAGAAAATTCATAAGTTAAAAAACAACATTGATAAAGAAACTAGAATAGTCCAACTATAACAACAACATATGCATGAAAGTGAGTTGGCTTTGTTATTATTATTATAAGTGAAATGTCAATCCATACATACACCGTTGATGGCCACTAGCCCCAATAGTGGAACATTATAGTCAAGAACACCTACTCCTCCAAAGAAGTATACTCACTCTACGATGTGGAGAAGCCAAGGCTCATCATAATACTCCAAGCCTTTTCTAAGCCTAAGCCTAGCCAAAAGCTTGGCTCCCAAAAAGCCCTTTCTATGAGTTATGAGGTTCCATTTATAACAAAGGGTGGGGTGACCCTTGATATTCCCCTTTGTAACTCTTCGAATACCCTCATAACTCTTCAAATTCTTTACAATTAACGCATTACATAACATGATGACCTTTCACATTCCATTAATGACACTTGGAATTTCACTTACAACATATTTACAAATAATATTACATTTTCCACATGTACCCATGTGAGACAAATTAGGCTAGAGACATCCTAACAAGACCAAACATTATGAATCTGAAGCTTGGGAAAATACCAACTCGGAAACCTTCACTTGGTGCTTCTTGTTCATGTACTCATGCCAAGCTTGTTATTGTGTGATGATATCCCCAAACTGCTTGATGGTGTCTTTCTGATAGTAGACTCTTGCCTCCATAGCATCTACGTATATGGTCTTGGAACCTATATCCAAATCGTCCTGAAGCATTTGGGTCATGACGGGACCACTAATTTATTTATGAATGCTATGTGTGTTGAGCTCCAAGCCATCCCTAGTGGCCTCTCACCTTAGCTGCTCCATGCAACTATTGATCTCGAGCTGGACTTGATTCTTGTGTTTATCCTCGATGAGGGAACCAATTGAAGGGATCATGTTTGTTGTCACCATGACATCCAAACTCGTGTACAACCAAGCATATGAGGCTTGTATGTTGTTTATGAATGGGGCAAGTTTCTCATAGTTTTGGATCAACATCCAGACCCTTTCTTTCTCTAGCTCTGTTTGAGGCTTCATCATCTTTGGCAAGTGAAGTAGGGCCCCTTTATACCACATTTTCCACTCTTGCACATGGGCATTGGCAACATGTATGTTCCTGATAGTTTGAACAAACTCTTTTCTGCACTGTTGTAAACCATGCACATGGAAAATTGATTTATGCACAGTGATGAATTTGTCATAGAGATTCCACATTATAGTGTCAAGTGTTGATACTTAATCAAGTATTGCTTTCCTCATCTCTTCCATTGTGGAAATTTCACTCTTCTCTCTGATTTTTTTTGCCTTTTACCAAGAAGCACGCAAGTTCTTTTCCATTTGTTCATTCTTGGACAGTAGGGACTTAACATTTGAGCTTATGGCTCCTGCATAAGCCAAGGTGGCATCAGGAAGGGTAGCTGGATTCTTTCTGACATCTTATACTATCACCATTTCCTTCATGAATGTAGGTGACACGTGATCATCTAGAAATTTATTCCTCCATGCTTGTACAATCTTCTCCTACATCTCGTCAAATGATAGATTGTACACATCCATAACTAGATCATAATCAAGGAGAACAACTTCTCCTTGCTCCCTCAGGACTGGTTCTGACACTGGAAGTGGTGAAGACTAAGAGGTGACCTTGGGTGCTCTCGACATAAGGTTGGTGTATTTATTTTGTGGCTCCTGCCCCAACTCCATGTTCGTCACTTCAATTAGTTGCTTAATCTATTAAGAAAGCTCTTGATCTTGCATTTGTTCACCCTCTTCTTCAGTTGCTAGTTGTTTTGACTCCTTAACCTGTATGGGCTTTGTTTGTTCTGTCATCGTTTCTTGCCTTTCTTCTTCCTCATGTTTCTACTTCTCTTCCCTTTCTCTCCTTCTAATATCTTTCTCTTTCTTCAACTTCTTCTTTGTTTCCTACAACTTTCGTTCTGCTTCCTCCATCCTTTGATTTTCTTTCTTCCTTCACTCTTCTATCTTTAGGATTCTCTCCCTCTTTGCCTCTGTTGCTAAAGTTTCTTTCTCACTAATAGAATCTTCTCTCATCTTGTAGCTTTGTTCTGCCTCTGGGTTCTCAGCAATCTTCCTCTTGACCTTGTCCTGTGTTGAATTGTTTCTTCTTCTTGTTGTTTTTGTTGCTTCCTACATTGTTGCTCCCTACAAAGAAGCCTTTTAGGTTGTGGCTATATTGATTTAATCATGGATCTTGGAGTCATTATAATAGTATCTCCAAGGGCCCTCCTCATGCCAGTGAAATGTCTTGTGGATCCATGGATAGTACACCTTCACACATTGGTTCTTGCAAATACCATAGGGATCATATGGATTGAAGTCCTTGGTGTTGAATTCTAACTTCAATATATCCTTAGCTTCAACATCTACATCTTTCAAGCTCTTAATATCATATAACCCAATCCGCAAAGGAAGAGTGGGCCATGGTTCCTTCTTCTTCCTGTGCAGTCCTATTAATAACCCAATGGAGAGGTGATATGAAACCTCTTGCATGATGAGCTTGTTTGTGGCATACTTTGGTAGAACATGCGAAGGCTTCTCTCCACCAAACACTCTGATGAAGGTGCCACCAATATGCAATGTTAAGTTTCACCTCCATCGCTTCTTAGGATATGTAAGGTCAATCCTACTCAAATATCAGCTTGTACAACGAGATTATGAAATGGTCAGTCAACCTTGCCATCACTCCTCGGTAACTACAGTCCAAAAGAAACTTGCAATAAATGTTGACGATAGTCTCTTTCGGTGTCCATGTACAACTCATGCCAAGAAATTGTTGTTGGGCACAAATTTCATCCAACAGATATGCGAACATGTACAATCTCGCTTGCTCATACTTGGGCGGATTCCAGGAATTAGTCACATGGACCTTCAACTAATAAGCCAACAATGACCAATTGAATCACCTTACATCACTCACCAACTGGTCCAATACAACTATCCAACCTTCAGGAAAGGTCTATGTGGTCTCTTGACCATATATTCGGCATACAAAGATGATCAAGAACTGGTAAGCCTTCCTAAGAGAATTTTTCTTGTAAACATGATTGGGTGTTTTTCTAAGAATTGACGGCTCTTTCACCCAACACTTAACTATATTTCTTGTGTTCACCTGATTCTGTGTGGCATACAAAAGTGTGTCCATATGCCTTCCCAACTGAGGTAAATGATACATCTAATGATAGTTCTCTTCCATGAAGGTTGCAAGCTCTATCCTGTTGGCATTGCTCAATGTCATAGTCTCTAGATATGTGTGTGAGACAATCTAGTTGATAATGTTCACACATGGGAAGGTGGGGAACCTACACGCAACCTTGTAAAATCCTAACTGCTAGATACTGATATAAACATGTTGGTCCTCTCAGTCTTCCTTGAAGTCCTTTGCAAAAATATCCTTCATTTGTTTCCATGTCAACTTCATGCCCTTCTCAATGAACAATTGAGTGTCTACATAAACTAGTAGAATAAATGATGTCTGCTCAACTGCTTCCCTAGTACTACTCTCGACAGTTCCTTTGATGCATCTCGCTTCGAGGCCATGTTAAATATAACTGCTAGAGATATGCTCAACAACTGATGTACCTAGAAACAGAGAGGACACTCATGGCATGCAAATGTTAGCTCAAAACCAAAAGCAACTTCAAGACAAGATCAAGCAACAAACCAGGCTAAAGCTAGGAGAGATTGTGGAATTATGGTTCACAGGGGTGACTAGCTGCCTACTAAAACAACTTATTGTGTAGTCCCAATAATCAGGTTGGGAGGCTTGCTGACTGGAACTACATAATGCGCAGTTTACTCTGGGCACATGCCATAAGAGAATATGCATTGCGCTGTCTCAATGGCCAGTACTGGGAGACTGGGTCCTGGAGCTGCGCAGTTAGAGCCAGGCTAGGGCAGCCTCTACGTAGTTCCAAAAGCCAAGGCAGAGGCCTTAAGCTCCCAGAATGTGTAGTGCATGCAAGGGAAAGCAAGATATAGGAAAGGGAAGCCCAGATCTTCAAAAGGGGACTGTGAAATCAAGAATATCTGAAGGATGGTGAAATGTTGAGTGTAGGTCTAAGTAAGTGATTATGCATGCAAGTGAAACAAATATAGGAATCAATCAAACTGAAGGAAAATGAAGCAAGTGGAGAGAGTCACCACAACGGCGACTATTAGTGCAAAAACGGGGTAATGCATGCGACACTTGGGAAAGGCAATACAAAAATTAAAACAACACTTCTACAAGCTAACACAAGTTAAAATGCCAGTAGTTGTTCAACAAAACAAGTGAAACAGAACTCGCATAAGCTAAACAAGAAAAAATTATAGAAAAAATAGAAAAAGGCTAGAAAAGAAAAACTTTCTTGGAAAATCGACGACGATCACACCAAAGGTTCCTTAATCTCCTCAGGAATTCTAGAGCTCGAATATTGAATTTGAAAATGAGCTCTAGCAGTGTCAATTAAATATATTTGGATGATTTAGGGTTTATGACGCGAAGGCCAAAAATCAAGGAAAAAGCGACACTTGGAGGAGTTTCTAAAATAAATCAATTGCCTCCTTCAGATTACTAAAAATATATCCCTATTTCTTAGGGATTCTTTTTCACTTCTTTCTTTTTTTTCTTTTTTGGGAAAAGTTTCCATGCATTTCCTGGAGAGATTACATAGTTCTGGGAAGGACTAGGCAACTCACTAGCTCACGCACTGAGCAAATTCTGAGCAAGAGGCTTCTGTGCAATTCTTGTGATGAGTAACTCTGGGATGCCTCTCATGCTCTGCATAATTTCCTAGGTTGGAGGTTTGTTTTCGACTAGCTCTATGCAATTTTGGAGCTGAAGGCTCACTGTCAACGTGAACTGTGCAATTCCCGAGAGTAAGCATGTTTTCCCTTTAGGATTATGTAGTTCTCTAAGGCAAGTCCACAACTGTGTGGAGACCAATTCAAGTGACTAACTTGTGGGTTAAAGAGTAAACCAAGTGAGGAAACATAAGCCATGATGCAAAGGATGGCTCAATCAAAGCACAAGTACTTGGGTTAGTGCAAGATGAGTTTTTGTAAGTTAAGAGGGAGGCTCCAAAACGAAGCATCGGAAAAAAATTGGAGGGTGGTTGTAGCTGCTACAACAGGTCTATATGAGGAAATTTTATTGCAATTGTGTATTATTACTCTAAGGGAGAAATATAAAGAATATTGTGTGAGAGTGAAGAGGAAATTACAGGGGATCTGTCGTAGGTTGTATCTCTTCATTTGGTTGGATACTATAAAAGGAGGGATTGGTTGTTTCTCCATGGACGTAGCCCAAATTGGTTGAACTGCGTATATATGTGTCTCTCTTTTTTTATGTGTTTCTGTATTTATTTTTTTGCAATATTTTCTATATTTCATTGCTTTCTTAACTAATTTCTAACAAATTTGAATGAGTTACACATTTTTGTCTTATTAAGAACTAACTAAATTATGTTACCTTTAGTTATTTTTTCCTTGTGAGTATTGAAGTATTTTACTAATTAAGTTAGACTGAATATCAATGAACTATCTAAGTAATAAAAAATATTTATCTTAGTTTTACAATCATAGGCTCTACCATACTAAAATTTGTAATATATAAAAAATATCTTGGCATTTTTTAAAGTCGTTTTGCATGCAATTTCATATATAAAAGTTTGATATAAGTTCACCAATACATAATCTATAATAAATATTATTAATTAAAAATAAACATCATGATGATAACCTTCTAACAAACATAAACATCATCTCATATACACATTCAAATTCACCACCATCATCTAATTATATACACCTCTAGTGCCTATAAACATCATTAGCTAGCACACAAATCTAATAATCTAACATGGGATTATCGTCGTGATCACGTCTAACAAAACACAAACATTGTAATCTAACATCATCACCACACACATCATCAAATGAATATAAATCTCATGTCAAATAACTACTACCATATAGACATCTATCTGCAAGCACATTAAATGAACATATCTAACATGACCTAACAATATACACATCAACACCAACATATAAATTAAGTACATAAACATGAACAAAAAAAATGCACCATACACACACACACACACACACACAAGTCAAATAAGTGCAATCAAATATCGGTACAACATATGTACTAGTGCCAATCTGGTCTACAATAGAAGACAATGGATGGTCAACTACTTCCTAATAAACGTCTGTCAAACTCAGTTGAGGTGGAGGAGGAGGTGGCTAGTCTGCTCTATCAGAGAAAACATAAGGCACATCCTCTAGCTCTTGCATCTTGCCATCAGGCGACTGACTAGGAGGTTTACTACCAAAAGGATAACCGACCCCCTAATATCCATGATCCGAAGGGGTGGTACAACTAGAAGCATCATGATCACCACTCTCATCATCATCATCATCATCATGATAATCACCCTCATCATCATCATCACCACCCTCATCTGATGTATCTATCGCTGCATGCTCTGCATCCCTCATCACTACTAGTACCCTACCAGCTATGATGATATTTTGCATAAGTGACATCTGTTAGCACCTAGATGTACCTCAAGCTGAAAAGGTAAGCTTCTAGGTCCACATCAAACCACGCTCGGCCTCGTAGCTAGCCCTACAAGGACAAGAGAGGGCTCTCTCTGGGTCAATCTCAGTAAAAGATAATCAGATGGGGCTTGAGATGACCAATTTAGCAACTAATCTTAGGCTAGGTATGAAGTGAAAGGATTGATTTGAGATTTTTGGGGGATTTTGTTGGAAAAAGGGAAAGGCAAATTTGGGTCCGGGGATGAGGCACAGTTTTTGCAGAGTTCTGATTAGGGCAAGGAAGGAAATTGTTTTGATGCTTGAAAATGAATAAATGGATGGATCAGACCGGTGAGGAGCCAAGGAGGGCAAGAGAGTCTCAAGAATCCTCCTCAAATAGATGAAAACATTGAAAATTAAACAAAATTTCAAAGCAGAGCACAACAGTCCAGTGAATTCTACCTCAATCACTCATTTGTTTAATTTCAGAAGCAAAGAGAAGGGAAAATGATACACATAAACATTAGCGAACTTACAATTACATAGAGAAACACACCATCAAAACAAAGAGCCACATGGATCCCAACAAGTGTTGCAAAACCCTGGTCTTTCCTTTGCCAAAAATGCAGAAATCAGATGTACAATGAAGTGCCAAGCAATCCCAAGTGTCCAACCCTAAAAATGACTGAGAAATTACATGATATAGACTAGCCCAACCAATTCCCTTGCCTCTAGGGGTCGATCTCATCATTCTAGGAGCTATTTCAACCAATTCTAAACAAAGCACTAAAATCTAGGCAATCAAACAACTTGCCTCTATATGATAGGAAACCGATTCATTCATTAAATTTTTACCTTTTAGTGAATGAATCTTCTAGAACAAGTAAATATGTGCCAAAATTACATCTTAGTCCTCAAGTTACATCAAGATAGATCAATAATTACATCAAAAAGCAAAACTAGTCAAAACTGGGCAAATTTCTGAGCTGTACAGTGAAAAATGGGCAAAAATCCTCTATGCGCCACGACCAGAATCTCTATGCGTAGCACAACTTTGGGGTTGCTTTTGAGGCACTTCCCGAAGTCCAAATTGAGGCCACGATAGCTCATTGAAAATCCCTGCCTATCTACTTTCCAACCCATGTGAAATATTTGGATTGGGATGTCATTTACCCCTCCAAAACTTCATTCTCCCAAGACTGCTTCCTGTGGGTACAAAAGGTGGCATAAAGGTCATTTTTAGGGTGTTTTTGACCCTTCAAGAAACCCAGAATTTGATGAAATCCTTAGGTAATCCATGAGAATGCATAAATTTCCATAAAAAATCTAAAAATGTAAATTTTTCCTCCTGGAGACCTCCCAATTATTAGCGCGCGCCAAGTGGCGCTACGTGTTGGGCGGAAAAACCTGTTTTGAAGCCCAAAAATTCAAAATTGACAAAATTTTCTCCAAATTTCTTGAAATTTGGGCTAGACCTTTTCTATCAAGTTTCATGCTGGGATAAAGAGGCTTTAGCCAATATCTGAAGACGATCATGCTCCTTTTGCCTCTTTTGTCTCTTTGTTGCCTTTTTTAGTTTTGCCTTTAGATTTCTTATTCGTGCCTTGGAACTCATATTTCGCGCCCTGTAATGGAAAACCATGTGTCTCAACAATGATTTGTCCCTATCAGCCTTGTCCAGTAGTCTCTCCAAGTGGATGTTGATTCTCTCGAGCCAAGGCTCTCGATCCTCATTAATCTCTTGCTCCAATGACGTGTACTCAATCCTCCTCCTTTGGGCAGCTTGACGATTCTCCCGGATGTTTTGCAATTCCATGATTGCTTGCTGATCTTCAAGCTATTTTTTCCTCTGCTCCAAGAATGTCATGGTCCACTTAGTCCTTTCCAAGTCAAGGGACAAAGTTTTGATCTCTGTCTGCTGCTCCTGGATGATCTCTCTAAGATGTGCACTTTGCAGGCCCATGTCTATATCGTCATCCTAAACAAGAATAAAGTCTTGCTCACCTGAAGGCCCCTCATCCTATACCTGTACCTGTGATGCTGATGACGGCAATGAGACCCCTTCCACCCCAGGTGGAGATAGTACCCGTCAGGCTGCTGCAAACAATCCCCTCGTGCCTCTCTGATAGGTGACATATGTCGGCACACTAGTAGTCTCTGCCTCCCGACCTCCATGCTGTTGTGAAGGTTCACCCACATCATGGACAACCTCTTGATGAGCTGCTGAAGCTATGAAGAACTCACAGGAAATGAAGTCTTCCCATGTGATACCCTGCAGGCCAAGTTGATGTACAACAATGATCTTGATGAGCGAATAGTGATAAATGCTATTGTACTGCTGTTTAGGAGTCTTCTTCTGCAAAAGAGTGGTCATCCTCTCAATGTTTCGGCACTTGAAATATGGAATGCTCATCAACCTGACTCTCGTGAAATGCATCAATAACCTGATATGGTATTCATCGAGGCGTGAGACGCATCCTTCACAACTGAAGTATCTGATAATGAGTCTCAACAATGGTGCATAATCTTCATTCAGAAATCGGAACGGGAATACCCTACTGAGTTGTCTCAAATAGTTAGGCCTGATGTAAGGTTCATAATATGCTCTATCTAGCTGTTGTCTCTTGTTCCACTCTTCACCTATGTTCGGTATTCCGGTGGCCTGAGAAATGGTTTCTGGTGTCAAGGTGAAGTTTACTCCAGCAAGAGTGACATGACCATCATGCAAATGCAAAAAAAACAACCAAACTAACTCTGGATGATGCTGGATCTGAGCAATCATCTCACAATACTGAAAGCATGACTGTTGCTGAAAGGATGTCATTACAAGCGGGCAGGCCTGCAATTGAGTCAAGGAGGTGGGCTCTTCTGTGACATGTTTGTCACCCTTACGAGGCCTTCTCAGCACATTAAACTCAATGGATGAGTCATTGTCGTGCTCATATTCTTGCTCATATGGTGAATTTGTCTCTGTTATGGTGATACAATATGTATAACAAGTGTATGTTTTGGAAATGAGAAATAGGTGCTTTGTTTCCTTTGCCAAAGGGAAATGAGGGATTGTGAGGAATATGGGAGAGTAGGAAAGTGGGTTGTCAAGTGAGATTAAAGTGAAATAACCAGCACTTGACTGTGTTTAGGGATGTGGGGTTTGGGAATTTGCTACAAATGAAATGGGAGAGGGAGAATGATTAGGGAATAGTAGGTTTAAAGATAGGGAAAATGGGAAACAGGGATATGAGTAGTTTGGGATCATAAGGGAATAGGGGTTGGATAGTATGATTATAGGGAAACAGGGGATAAATTATTTTGGCACCAAAGGCACATTTCAAAACTTAACTTCAAGGCCGTTTTCATAAGAAGATAGGGTTTTAATGGTAAGATGAATTTTTACACTGCTTTGTGCCCAACCTTGCCGAACACCTAAGAGAGATTACAAACATGCTTAAGAAGGATAGCCAAGTGAAGTGGACAGAAGAGGCGGTAAAATATTTCAATTTAGTCAAATTGGCTCTTTCTTCAGCTCTGGTTCTAATCAGCCCGGATTACACTCAGAATTTTATATTGTTTTCTTTCACTTCGAAGCATACAATGGCAACTGTATTAATGCAGAAAAGAGATGAGTATGAAAGACCAATTGCTTTCTTCAGCCGAACTATAAGAGATGCAGCCTTGAAGTACAACATCATTGAAAAACAAGCCCTTGCACTTGTGAAAGCATTGAAAGATTTTCGGGTATATATTTTGCATTCTCATACTTTGGCTTATGTTCCTAACGCTGTTTTCAAGGATGTTTTAGTGCAAACCGATCCGGAAGGAAGACGAGGCAAGTGAATTACAGCCTTGTTGGAGTACGATATGGAGATAAAGCCCACCAAGCTTGTTAAATGACAAGGATTGGTAAAGTTAATGGCTGAATCAAACTTGCACGCCTTAGACATAAATCTAATCGCTACTATGTCCAATGAAAATGAGGAAGGGTCATCAATTCAGGTATCTGAAATGTTTGTTCTTTCCCCGCGGTATTCAGATATCATATATGTGCTGCAGAATTTGTCACCACCACCCGGCATGACTCGAAACAAAAGTAGAACTCTCAAATTGAAGGCTGCTAAATTTTGTATTCTAAATTCTGCACTTTATTGGAAAGATCCTGGTGGCGTTATGTTGAATTGGTTGGTGGAAGAAGAAGCAAAGCAAGTCATGGAGGATTTCCACAAAGGATATTGTGGCGGTCACCTTTTTTGGAAAACAACGGTGAATAAAATTCTGAGAGCGGGATACTATTGGCCGACATTGTTTGTTGATGTATATAAGGTTGTCAAGAGCTGTCATAAATGTCATATTTTTGAAGGAAGGCAGAAATTACAGCCTTTGCCACTTAAGCCCATTGAGGTAAGTGCCCCTTTTCAGCAGCAGGGGTTAGATTTCATTGGTGAAATTCATCCCGCTTCTTACAGTCAGCATCGATGGATTCTCACGGCAACAGATTATTTCACGAAATGGATCGAAGCAATATCCACTAGGCAAGCTACGGATGTGGTAATTATTTCATTCCTTGAGAATAACATCTTGTCTCGTTTTGGCTGGCCGAATAATTTAATCACTGATAACGCAGAAGCTTTCAAATCAAAGAAGATGATTGAGTTTTGTAACAAGTATAAAATCATTTTGGGTCACTCAACTGCCTATCATCCGCAAGGCAATGGTTTGGCGGAGTCTTTTAACAAATCTTTAGTCAACATCATTAAGAAGCTGCTGGAAATAAACACAAAGAGTTGGCATAAGAAGTTGGTCAATGCACTTTGGGCAGATCGGGTCAGCCAAAAGAAATCATTGGTATGTCCCCCTTTGAGCTTGTTTATGGAGTTGATACAATGTTTCCTACCTCTCTAGCAGCCCCAGTAGTCAAACTTCTTTAGGAGGCCGGCAGCGAAGAAGATCATATGCAGAGAAGACTAAATCAAATGGTCCATTTGCAGCAGACAAGAGAATAGGTTTTCCAAAACACATCAAAGTTGTAGGAGAAGATTAAGAAAATCTATGACAGGAAAGCTAAGGCAGACAAATTCCAATTGGAGAAAGTGGTGTTGAAATGGGATGCAAGGAATGAGAAAAGGGTAAGCATGGTAAGTTCAAAAATCTCTAGAAAGGACCCTTCAAAATTGTTGTGTATCATGGTCAAAATGCTTTTCTTCTAAAGGATATGAACGGGGAAGAATGCCCCGAAGGGCCAGTCAATGGTCAGCTGCTCAAGAGGTATCATTTTTGAGTTGTTTCTGTTGTCTACATTGTCACTGTATATATCATTTTAATTTCAGTTTCATTGCAAGCGTGTGCTAGGATCTTTTCTTCAGTATAGGGCTCGAAGTGAAGGCTATAATTCTGAAGGGTGATTTCAGTTTTGGTTTAAGTTTGTCGAGTTAGTCTTTGGGTCAGTTTCAGTCGAGTCTCAGTTAATAAATTGAATCAAGATTCTTGTGTCGATTTATCAAAATAATGGACTCCATAGCCCAATGGACGAAGGCACTATCTATCTCTCCCAGAGATCTGCCCTTCTTGGCACCTCCAAGGAGCTACCATCCCCATTGGAGCCAATGTTAGAGTCGGTCTATTCAGCCCTCTGTCAGAGATCAAAACCTATTTATTGCATTTCATTTTTAGGTGTCTCGCTTGATTCACTCAGTTGCATTCTGCTAGGGGCATGCCATAATCTGACGGAAGGGTCTTGTTATTCATTACCCCTCATGCCTTGGAGTGTTGGCTCAGGTTTGTTCATCAAAATCAAGTTTTAAAGTCACTTACAGTCCTGTTTTAGTCTTTTGATTAGCAAGAGTCGTTTCAGTCACTAGGTCTAGGGTTTCACAAATTGTGTCTTCAAAATGTCCAATAATGCCAGCAGGCCAGAGGGAGGTTTTTAATAAGTTTTCATTTCAAATATTTTCATCATCATATTGTTGGACTATGACTTTTCTTCAAAACTCTGTTTTGAAGAAAATTCGTCATTTCGATTTGTAATAAATTGCCATGTAATTTTCAGAAGTTTTTTAGTTGTTGAATTCTCTAGCACAACCCTGGTCTTCCTTTGTCAAGGCATGCCACTATCCCTGCAAAAATCAACCGAGAAAAGCCATCATTTTAAGCCAAAATCAAAAAGGAAACTTGAAGAAAAGAGTTGTATTAAAAGTGAAGAAATGCCTAGCCAAAAAATTACAAAGTGGGTTTGTGAGAAAAAAAAATTAAATCCAACACTCTAAGATCTTTTCATTATTTTGAAACATCTATTTGCATCTAGAGGTCGATTGAAAGCCAACTTAAAGTGGTGAGAGGGCGATTTTTTCATTTTGAAAAACCAAGACTCTGTTCAAGTCTGTACGACGCATTGGGTAAGCGCGCGATGCACATAGGCTGCACGACGCATTGGACGATTTTCCACAGTGCATTTTTCCTCTGGTGCGGTGCATCCATAAGGTGTGGCGCACTGGGCTTGTGCGCAACGCACAGAACCTTCAAGACAGAAAATATTCATGGTTTCAATAAAAATCAATCCCCATCACGGCATTAGACATTTTCATGGTTTAAGCCATCCATTGGTATGCCAATGGGTCCATTGCAATCCACTTAAGTTCTGGAGGAGTGAATTTTGTGGTTGCGATCTGAGACTGTGCGTTGAAGGTGCATGCGGCGCATTGGAGTAGGTCACGGTGCACACAGGCCGCACGGCGCATTGGAGTAGGTCACAGTGCACACAGGCCGCGCGGCGCATTGGGCGAAATTCTGCAGTGTTAAATTACATTGTCGCGGCGCATCCAAGAGGTGCGGTGCACTGGGTTTGTGCGCGTCACATAAAGCCAAAAACCAATTTTATCATTTGTCTTCGCGCCCAATTTTCCTCGAGTAAGTTTGATTGACCCTGCAATTGCTCTTGAATACTGTTTGGTGTGGTTTTGGAATTTGACTTGGAGAATTTAAATGTTGAAATTCAAACCCTATCTTCTTATGAAAATGACCCTGAAGTTAAGATTTGAAATGTGACTTTGGTGCCAAAATAATTTATACCCTCTTTCCCTATAATCATACTATCCAACCCCTATTCCCTTATGATCCCAAACTACTCATATCCCTGTTTCCCATTTTCCCTATCTTTAAACCTTTGAATCTCCTTCTTGTTCCGGGGAAGATCAATTTTCTGAATCGCTTCTACACGTGCTAGATCAATACGAATGCCATCTTTTGAGATAATGTGCCCAAGTAGTTTTCCCTCATCCATCGCAAACAAGCTTTTCTTCGGATTCAGCGACACACCATATTTTCTGCACTTTTGAAAGACAATTTTCAAATGATACATGTGTTCTTCATTTGATTTGGAAAACACAGTCAGATCATCAAGGTACACAACCAAAAAGACATCCTTCTCATTTACAAAAGCCAAGTCCATTGCCCGCTGAAATGCAGCACCCGCGTTCTTCAAACCGAAGGGCAATTTAGCGTAATGAAGAGTTCCCCACGGAGTGGTGAACGTTGTTTTATCTCGGTCATCTTCATGGACCAAAATTTGGTTATATCCGGAATAACCATCGAGTAGTGACATTCGAGATGCTCCAACTACTTGCTAAAGTATATGATCCATTTTGGACAATGGATAATTGTCCTTCAATGAAACTTTATTGAGATTCCTAAAATCAATGCATAAGCGAATCTCACCTGTCTTCTTTCGTACGAGCACCAAATTAGAGATCCAATCAAAAAATCTAATGGGAACAATGATTCCTGATTTGTATAACCTATTTATCTCCTTCTCAATTGATGGCAGTAGTTTTGGATTTAGCCTTCTCAACTTCTATCTGAAAGGTTTTTAATGAGGCTTAATGGGGATAGTGTGCTGAATTATATTGGTATCATATGTCTTCAATTCAAAATAATCCCAAGAAAACACATCAACAAAAGATGACAATAAACTGATATATTTGGCTTTTACCTTTTGTGGCAATGTTTTGGAAAGTTTTACCATTTTTGGATTTGCAGTTGTTCCAATATTGACCTCTTCAACACCCTTCTCTGTTGGCTGCAATGTTGGTTTGTGGGCTACGTCATCTTGATCAAAGAGTTCTTCTAAAGGTATCAATCCTTTAGGAATTACATTATCCTTTAGCTGCAACACTTCAATTTGATTGATCTGCACATCATCTTCACCATCATCGTGTTCTACATCAATTGGCGTATCCTTGAACTTACCTTTGTTTTGTAGAAAATCATCAATCTCCTCATCGTCTTGGAAAACTTGCCAATATCTCGTATTGTCCGAGACAGTCAAACGATGTTTGACATGGATTTTGAATTTATTACTAGATTTCATTGGAATCTTCAAACTACTTGTTGCCTTAGCGAGTGCATCAGCAATGCCATTTTGAATACGAGGCACACACGTCAAGGTATAATCTGAAAACAATTTTAGGATGTCTAGGACTGCATTCCAGTAAACTCGCATCCGAGGATGTTTTCCTTGATATTCACTTTTAACATCCTTAATCACCAATTCGGAGTTGCCATATACTGCAATCCTCTTAGCATTCAGCTTTCTTAGAATTTTTAGGCTAGCAATCAAAGCTTCGTACTCAACCTCATTGTTTGAACAATCAAAAGCTAGCTTATAAGAACATACCCGCACATTACTAGGCACTTTGTTCGGAGCAGAGAAAGGATTGCGTACCCAAATACCAATTCCAGCACCATCATTTCCCACTGCACCATCGAAATCCATGGTCCACAGGCCCTCTTCATCTTCTTCTAAGTGCTGAAATTTCGTTGGCTCTAATTTTCCTGCTTGCTGTCCATTATCTTCAGCTGATTGCTCAACGGTGTCTTGTTGTTCTTGTCCTTCTTTCCTTAAAACTTCTATGAAATTCTCTGTTATTTCTGGAATACATTCTTCTTCTACTAACTGGCTATCTATATCATTGAAACTATCTGAATACAAAACAAAAGACTCTAGATCTGTATGTACATAATTGATCGGATGATTAATCGGTTTCTCCTTGCTTGTAATCATGTATTTCATTTTTTGTTCCCGGTACAATTTTCTCATTTGGCCAAACATAGGAATCATTGCATAGGATAAATCTAGTTGTAATGTCCCTTTCAATTTCTCTCCCCAAGACCTGGAAAGAAGCATACCAAACCTAGGAAGAATGTCTACCACAACAATATCCATCAAAAAATTCTTCGTTGGGATTTGATCCAGACATACAACCAAGTCTTTGATGACCCCGATACATCTTACTCTGCTGGAATCAAACGAATAGAGATCATGGTATTTCCTAGTGATGTCCAGACCCAACTTCTCCATGATAGCCTTCGGCATAAGATTGTGGGAAGCTCCGTAATCGAACATAGCATTATGCAACACAAAATCATCTAACCTTAAACTGATATAAAAAGGTGGCACATCACTATCTGGAGATTCACCACTCAATGCTGGCCCAAAAAGCAATTCGAGTTGATCATATTCGACATTCACCATATCAGACATTGGATCAAAATTCAAAATTTTAGAAACCTGCCCTCTATAATTGTTGTTCCTCATTATTTCAGTCAAGGGAATGGACACCTTCAATTTAGAAATTTCATTTTCTAAACTAAAAGCAAAATATTTTCTACCTCTTTGACTGGGACATCTTTCTTTTCCTTCTCCTTCGATGCAATTGGCTGATTTGATTTTTTTGTTGATAGTGATTTGCTGATATTATGATCAACTACCTCTTTCCCTTTCTTTTGTACAATAGGTGAATCATTCTTTGATGCTGAAGCTTCTTTCCTCTTCTGAATTGGGTTAACAGGCACATCTCTGTTTCTAAGTGAATATTTCCGCTGATGGGCGGACAAAGCATTCATATAACCTCTTTGGTACTCATCTGATTCTTCTTCCAAAACCATGTCATTTTCTAGAATGAAATATGCATCTTTGTGTACTGCTGAACTTTTTGCATACTCCTCCTCTTCAGTGATGAAAACTGACATATCATTTGGAGTAAAGAAGTGATTTTCTTCCCCTATCACATTCTCCTCCTCTTCTCACTCTGGACCAAGTACCACATTCTGCTGTAGAGGTGGCTGTACGGGCTGCTGGGCTATCTGATCATGGGCTCGCTGTTCTCTTTGTTTGATTCTATATTGTGGCTGCTGCTGGCCACAGAAGTTAGGATTTCTAACTTGTGGCTCAGGTTTATCAAGTTTCACCCTTTCAAACATCTGCTCCACCTTCCTAAGTAATTGATCTGTCGAAGACGACTCTTCTTTTATTATGACCTTCTTTTCTACTCTTGCTCTAGCTCTCTTGGCCAGCAGATTTTCCTCAACGCTGACCGTGATCTTCTGCATATCTTCCATTATGGCAGGCTCTCTCTCTCTTAGTTGATAAGCCATTTCAGAATCAAAACCGTCCGGAAAATTCATCATGGCCAGCCCCATAGGTGGCCTTAGATGATCAGGAATTGCTTTGTAAACCGAATTGAATCTAATGCAGTAATCTTGAACGAACTCACCGACATTTCGCTTGATATGCTCATATTCTTTTAGGATCTGAAGAGGATTTTTCTTGATTTCCCAACAATCTAATAATTGTCTTTGTAGATCATCCAATGTAGCAATACTAGTAGCGGGAAAATCTCTGAACCATTTCCTAACTTCACGACTAAATGTTTGTGCAAACAATCTCATTGTCACATTTTCTGCATTGATCTCATGAAGGTCACAAAAATCTACCATTCTGTCCACATGTTGCTGAGTGGTAATGCCATGAGGAGTGCCATCAAACAAAGGAATTTTGCTCTGATAATCTGCAAGCATATCATCTAAAACTTGAGGCAACGCAAGAGGTGCAAAATGAGCAGCCATCACTCTTGGTGGATTCGGTCTGGGGGATGTTGGGGGAGTAGGTGCAGCCGATGTGTGAGGTGTATGAGGCGGGGTGTGCGGAGGAGAAGCAATTTTGGATGTAGAAGGAGTAGATGAAGGCGAATTTACTGCAGACTTTTGATATGTGACAATAGGCTGCACAGGGATAGTGGGAATGAAGGGCGGTTCGGTGGGACTCTTTGAGTTGAATATCGTGATGGAAGATCCAAGGTGGAAGATGCAGCTTCTAAGAAATCAACGATATTTGAAGCCTCAATTTCAATATGGAGCTGTCTTAAAATAAAAGTCTCAATGGACTTGTTGGATTTTTCAATTTCAAGAGCTGCAGCAAAGTCCGGATTCAGGACTGTGGAACCAACAACACTTTCAAATTTGATTTCAAACAATTATAACTCAAAACGTGCATCAAAATCAAGCTCTTCAACATACTTGAAAATTGCAAGGCATGAACGGGATTTGAACACGAGAATCTTAGAACTCTCTTGATGAAGAAGTCTTGGAATCAAATTGGGATTTTCATAGACAGGGGGAGGATTTGGATTTGGATTAGCTCTGGTATATCTCCTTGAAGCCAATGTGCTTGATCAAATGGACATATACAACTTTCCCAGCCTATTAAATCCTAAGCTTATCGTCCACAGCTTAGAATCATCACATGCACTGGGGTGTTTGACTAGACTGGAGATTGACTGAAGTAGCGTTTATCTACTTGTGCTAATGCAAAGAAAAAGCATTTCGAAGGCTACCTGGCTAATCTTCAGACTCCGTCTGTAGTTTAAAAATGAAGAATACTAACAAACAATCAAATCAGTCCCCATTGGAGTCGCCACTATGTTAACGTCTAGATTTACCTCAGGCTGAAAAGGTAAGCTTCTAGGTCCACATCAAACCACGCTCGACCTCATAGCTAGCCCTACGAGGATAGGAGAGGGCTCTCTCCGAATCAATCTCGGCAAAAGATAATCCGATGGGGATTGAGATGACCAATTTAACAACTAATCTTAGGCTAGGTATGAAGTGAAAGGATTGATTTGAGTTTTTGGGGGTTTTTTTTGGAAAAAGGGAAAGGCAAATTTGGGTTCAAGGATGAGGCACAGTTTTTGCAAAGTTCTGATTGGGGCAAGGAAGGCAATTGTTTTGATGATTGAAAATGAATAAATGGATGGATCAGACCGGTGAGGAGCCAAGGAGGGTAAGATAGTCTCAAGAATCCTCCTCAAACAGATGAAAACATTGAAAATTAAACAAAATTTCAAAGCATAGCACAACAGTCCAGTGAATTCTACCTCAATCACTCATTTGTTTAATTTCAGAAGCAAAGAGAAGGGAAAATGATACACATAAACATCAGTGAACTTACAATCACATAGAGAAACACACCATAAAAACATAGAGCCACATGGATCCCAAAAAGTGTTGCAAAACCCTGGTCTTTCCTTTGCCAAAAATGCAGAAATCAGATGTACAATGAAGTGCCAAGCAATCCCAAGTGTCCAACCCTAACAATGACTAAGAAATTACATGATATAGACTAGCCCAACCCATTCCCTTGCCTCTAGGGGTCGAGCTCATCATTCTAGGAGTTGTTTCAACCAATTCTAAACAAAGCACTAAAATCTAGGCAATCAAACAACTTGCCTCTATATGATAGCAAACTGATTCATTCATTAAATTTTTACCTTTTAGTGAATGAATCTTCTAGAACAAGTAAATATGTGCCAAAATTACATCATAGTCCTCAATTTACATCAAGATAGATCAATAATTACATTAAAAAGAAAAACTAGTAAAAACTGGGCAAATTTATGAGTTGTACAGTGAAAAATGGGCAAAATTCCTCTATGCGCCGCGACGAGAATCTCTATGCATAGCACAACTTTGGGGCTGATTTTGAGGCACTTCCTGAAGTCTAAATTGAGCCCAATATAGCTTGTTAGAAATCCCTACCTGTCTAGTTTCCAACCCAAGTGAAATTTCTAAATGTGGATGTCATGTGCCCCTCCAAAACTTCATTCTCCCAAGATGGCTTCCTGTGGGTGCAAAAGGTGGCAGAAAGGTCATTTTTATGGTGTTTTTGACCCTTTAGGCAACCCAAAATTTGATGAAATCCTTAGGTAATCCATGAGAATGCATAACTTTCCATAACAAATCCAAAAATTTAAAGTTTTCCTCTTGGAGACCTCCCAATTATAAGCGCGCGCCAAGTCGCGCTACGCGTTGGGCGAAAAAACCTGTTTTGAAGCCCAAAAATTCAAAATTGACAAAATTTTCTCCAAATTTCTTGAAATTCGGGCTGGACCTTTTCTATCAAGTGTCATGCTAGGCGAAAGAGGCTTCGGCCAATATCTGAAGACGGTCATGCTCCTTTTGCCTCTTTTGTCTCTTTGTTGCCTTTTTCAGTTTTGCCTTTAGATTTCTTATTCGTGCCTTGGAACTCATATTTCGCACCCTGTAATGGAAAACCATGTGTCTCAACAATGCTTTGTCCCTATCGGCCTTGTCTAGTAGTCTCTCCAAGTGGATGTTTATTCTCTCGAGCCAAGACTCCCGATCCTCATTAATCTCTTACTCCAATGATGTGAACTCAATCCTCCTCCTTTGGGCAGCTTGACGATTCTCCCGGATGTTTTGCAATTCCATGATTTCTTGCTGATCTTCAAGCTATTTTTTCCTCTGCTCCAAGTATTTCATGATCCACTTAGTCCTTTCCAAGTCAAGGGACAAAGCGTTTATCTCTATCTGTTGCTCCTGGATGATCTCTCTAATATGTGCACTTTGCGGGCCCATGTCTGTATCGTCATCCTGAACAAGAATAAAGTCCCGCTCACCTAAAGGCCCCTCGTCCTGTACCTGTACCTGTGCTGCTGATGAAGGAAACAAGACCCCTTCCACCCCAGGTGGAGATAGTACCCGTCAAGCTGCTGCAAACAATCCCCTTGTGACTCTCTGATAGGTGACATATGTCGGCACACTAGTGGTCTTTGCCTCCCAACCTCCATGTTGTTGTGAAGGTTCACCCACATCATGGACAACCTCTTGATGAGCTGTTGAAGCTGTGAAGAACTCATGGGAAATGAGGTCTTCCCATGTGATACCCTGCAGGCCAAGCTGATGTACAATAATGATCTTGATGAGCGCATAGTGATAAATGTTATTGTACTGCTGTTTAGGAGTCTTCTTCTGCACAAGAGTGGTCATCCTCTCGATGTTTCAGCACATGAAATATGGAATGTTCATCAACCTAACTCTTGTGAAATGCATCAATAACCTGATATGGTATGCATAGAGGCGTGAGAAGCGGCCTTCACAACTGAAGTATCTGATAATGAGTCTCATCAATGGTGCATAATCTTCCTTCAGAAACAGGAATGGGAATACCCTCCTGAGCTGTCTCAAATAGCTAGGCCTGATGTAAGTTCATAATATGCTCTATCTAGCTATTGTCTCTTGTTCCACTCTTCACCTATGTTCGGTATTCCGGTGGCCTGAGAAATGGTTTATGGTGTTAAGGTGAAGTTTACTCCAGCAAGAGTGACATGACCATCATGCAGATGCAAAACAAACAATCGAACTAACTCTGGATGATGCTGGATCTGAGTAATCATCTCACAATACCGAAAGCATGACTATTGCTGAAAGGATGTCATTGCAATCGGGCAGGCCTGCAATTGAATCAAGGAGGTGGGCTCTTCTCTGACATGTCTGCCACCCTTAGGAGGCCTTCTCAGCACATTAAGCTCAGTGGATGAGTCATTTTCGTGCTCATATTCTTGCTCATATGGTGAATATGTCTTTGTCATGGTGTTGCAATATGTATAACAGGTGTATGTTTTGAAAATGAAAAATAGGTGCTTTGTTTCCTTTGCCAAAGGGAAATGAGGGATTGTGAGGAATATGGGACAGTAGGAAAGTGGGTTGTCAAGTGAGATTAAAGTGAAATGACCAGCACTTGACTATGTTTAGGGATGTGGGGTTTGGGAATTTGCTACAAATGATATGGGAGAGGGAGAATGATTAGGGAATAGTAGGTTTAAAGATAGGGAAAATGGGAAACAGGGATATGAGTAGTTTGGGATCATAAGGGAATAGGGGTTGGATAGTATGATTATAGGGAGACAGGGGATAAATTATTTTGGCACCAAAGTCACATTTCAAAACATAACTTCAAGGTCGTTTTCATAACAAGATAGGGTTTGAATTTCAACATTTAAATTCTCCAAGTCAAATTCGAAAACCACACCAAACAATATTCAAGAGCAATTGCAGGGTCAATCGAACTTACTCGAGGCAAATTGGCGTGAAGACAAATGATAAAACTAGCTTTTGGCTCTATGCGCTGCGCCTCCTAGATGCGCCGCGATAGTGTAATTTAACACTGTGGAAATTCGCCCAATGCGTCACGCAGCCTGTGTGCACCGTGACCTCCTCCAATGTGCTGCCCGCACCTTCAATGCACAATCTCAACTCACAAACACAAAATTCACTCCTCCAGAACTTAAGTGGATTGCAATGGACCCCTTGGCATACCAATGGATGGCTTAAACCATGAAAATGTCTAATACCGTGATGGGGACTGATTTTTATTGAAATCGTGAAGATTTTATGTCTTGAAGGTTCTGTGTGCCGTGCACAAGCCCAGTGCACCGCACCTCGTGGATGCGCCACGCCCGAGGAAAAATGCACTGTGGAAAATCGCCCAATGCGTCGCGCAGCCTATGTGCGTCGCGCGCTTACCCAATGCTCTACGCAAACTTGAACACTGTCTTGGTTTTTCAAAATGACAAAATTTCCTTCTCACCACTTTGAGTCGACTTTCAATTGACCTCTGGATGCAAATAGATGTTTCAAAATAATGAAAATATCTTATAGTGATGGATTTAATTTTTGTTTCTCACAAACCCCCTTTGTAATGTTTTGGCTTGGCATTTCTTCACTTTTAATACAACTCTGTTCTTCAAGTTTCCTTTTTTATTTTGGCTTAAAATGATGGCTTTTCTCAGTTGATTTTTGCAAGAATAGTGGCATGTCTTGAAAAAGGAAGACCAGGGATGCGCTGGAGAATTCAACAACTAAAAAACTTCTGAAAATTACATGGCAATTTATTACAAAATGAAATGACAAATTTTCTTCAAAACAGAGTTTTGAAGAAAAGTCATGGTCCAGCAATATGACGATGAAAATATTTGAAATGAAAACTTATTAAGAACCTCCCTCTGGCCTACTGGCATTATTGGACATTTTGAAGACACAATTTGTGAAACCCTAGACCTAGTGACTGAAACGAATCTTGCTAATCAAAAGACTAAAACAAGACTGTAAGTGACTTTAAAACTTGATTTTGATGAACAGACCTGAGCCAGCAATGCAAAGCATGAGGGGTAATGAATAACAAGACCCTTCTGTCATATTATGGCATGCCCCTAGCGGAATGCAATTGAGTGAATCGAGCGAGACACCTAAAAATGAAATGCAATAAAGAGGTTTTGATCTCTGGCGGAGGGTTGAACAAACCGACTCTAACAACATCATCTCATGTGGACAGTCCCTGTACAAATCCATGAAACTAGGATTTGTGTTGATATCTCGAGCCCTCGTAGGGAAGAATTGGGTGGAAACCCTAGCAGACTAAAAGTTGTCTAAACAGAGAAACACACATTCTCACAGCCATTATGATATTAAAAGAAAATTCTATAGTAAGAGGGGCGTACCTCAGGTCCTACGTTCGAGAAGTTCCTCAAGGGTCCAAAACCTTCTTCAAGTCCCTTTCGCTCTTTTGTCCTGTAAAACAACCAATTCCAAATAATACAGCAATATATGGACAAAGACTTATAAAGAAATCATCTTTATGTTATAAAAGAAGGTAGTTAGCTATGAACTTGAAACAACCATTCACATATGAATTCAAACATGAACATCATAAACATAAAGAAGAAGTGTATCAGGAACCAAGACGTGTTTCTTTGTTATAGACAAATAGAATGTACAAAAGGAGTAATATCACCTGAGTAACCTTTCGCAGGCTCCAAGCAAAGCTTCCTTCTGGATCCGTGCAGCCTCAAGCCTTTAGCATATCTCCTTCCAAGACTCACTCCATGATGCCATAACTAGTTGATGAACATCAACACACAAGGAAACAAGGGTTTCCTGTATAAATGGGGGAAGTGCAGAAGGCACAAGGGTCTTCAGACTTGGTCAGGGGAAAAATCTCAGTATAATAACCTTTCTCTCTCTTCTCTCCTCCCTTAGGCCTTCCCTTTGAGTTCTTTTTATACCTATCCCAAAGTAGTTTTTTAGTTGGGAGTTGGTTGGGAACAGTTGGGCCACGGGCACTAACAGGTGATGCAGGTAAAACCCGCGATCTCCGCATGAAAATAAGGAGTTTTATATTTTTTTAAGTGTTTTAATACATATACGTGGGTTGGGTATATGCCTACCCACGTATACACGCGTTTAACTCAGAGCAATGTCGCGTACAAGGAATAAAACATTGTTTTTTAAATTTGAGACCAGGTCTGGAAGGAGGGGTTGCCCTAGGCCATGAGTGCAGCATCACAAACCATAATAGTGAGATTTGGAGCTATAACATGCAATCCTTCCAGGCTATATAATTCAAGCTTCCATCAAGGGCATACTCAAGTCTCAAATCGCTGAACGCCATTGGTGAAATTTGAGATGTGATAAGAATTCGATTTCTATAATCAGGAACTTCAAACTTCGAACTTCTCCCTTATTTGTATATTGTTCTTCACTTTGATCACCTTTGCTCTACTACCATATAGCAATTCTCACTGTAGATCACCAAATAATGCAATATACTAAAGCAAAATACTTGATCCACTTCTACAAACAAACTTGCAGAAGCTTAATCGATTTTGAGCAAGATCAAATAGAACACATATAATAGAGAATGAGAAATCAATCACACATGAATACAAAAGAATACTCTGGGGAAAGCCTTAGCTAAAAACCCCAATCTCTATATTATCATACAAGTGGAAATATATCCATATTACACAAAGCTTTAGTTCACAAGCTATCCAGCTCTCAGTAAAATCCCTCAACGCTGCTCATAGACTAAATAGACAACACATATGCCTTCCTTCAGTCCTCCAAACTTCCTATTTCCTTGTGCAGTTTCTCCTAGGTCCTCTGGCTACCACCTGTGTGAATTGACCTCTCACACAACTCACCAAACTCAGAAGTAAGTACGCAATCCCCAAGGAATGAATTCCTTATGCATGCAAGAGATATCCTCAATGGAATATTCCTACAACTGATAGTACACTGTCCCATCCTCTGATCTCAACTAGGTCTCTGACTGAACTGACATGCATGAGTTATTTATGAGACAATATTCAGTTATCTGAAGTGCAGTAGTTACATGCATGCATGCATTAACTAACTGAACTCACAATCAGTTCCACAAACTGTTTGAACTAATCTAACTGCACTTAACTCATTTAACTAAGCTAACTAATCAACTCAAATTACAACTCATCTTGATCTCCTTAATCAAGGGATAACTTCCTCAATCAAAGGTGAAACTGTTGCATGTCTTCACATAGACTTCATGTGTGATTTTCTCTGACTAATTAACTCAAGATGAATTAATTAATTATTTTTCAAATAGCTGCTAAGATCAAACGAATTTTAATTCTCAATTTTAGTTCAGGGAGTCGCTAACTAAAATTGGAATGTATCCTGAAATTCTATTTATAGCAATGATATTTTTAGCACTTCTATATTTGGCATTTCTTGTTGCTATTTTCAACAATTTGAACCATAAAGGTTCACTACCACAAATCTTAGTAAAACCTTCAAAAAATATGTAGTAGACAAATTATGGGCATCCCAAGGCATTTCCTTTACAAGCCAAAGAAACCTCAAAAAAATTCACAATCATTTGCCTTGCTCGCTCAAGACTAGCACATCTCTTAACCTGTGCCTGTTCTACCTTCATTCTACTTCTTGCCTTTTCATTCTACCTCATACCCGCACTTCCTTCTTGTGTTTTATGATCTATGATGGTTGATCTTCCCACTCGCATGGATTCTATTTATACATGTATTATGACTATGGTTGGGCAGCCACATCCTTTGGCCAACCTTGATTCCTCCTTCTCAGTCAACATACATTTATGCCTGAATGCTCCCATCGATTCGTTTTGTGTGCATAACACACCCATCGCATGGGAAAGTCACCCAACACTCCACTTTTGTGCGGGATGCATTGGGCGCATGTCATTACCTGTAGATCCTTTTCCTTACTTCCATCATACTTTGTGTCTTTTGCTCAGTTACTTGGTGTCCACGCCTTCATTTTGGTCCATATCATTTGGTTCGATGGGTGCACTCCCCTTCATGCAGTGCCCTCACCCAAACTCACCATATTTCATGTTCATGTCATTCTAATGCCCAACTCTCCATTCATCATGGGTGTTCCATGCATGGAACCCCTCACATGATTCCATTATTCATGAATCACCCATTTCATTGCACGGGTGCCCTTGCCTTCGCAAGGGGCCCAACGTTATGGTCCTATCGCACAACTTGTCACACAACCCCACCAACTTTTGTTTTTAACCACTTCAAGTTGTCATAGGTTATGTAGTCCATCTTGGGGCGCACCATCATGCACACTCAAGCCCAAGTGCCTAACATCCTCTCCCACTCTATGATAATTGTCATCCTTGAAAACAACTCCACTCTTTAGTAAACTTCATGAACAAGCCTCTGTCAAGGCCAATCAAACTACACAACTCCTTTCTTTTAGAATCAAGGTCCATGTAGATGATCTCTCAAAATTCACACAACCATTAGTCATAATGCACCACAAGTCTTCTCACTACCTCACGTCTTCATGGAAGGCTACTCCTTCCATCTCTTGGCTACAATGCATCAACTTGCAACTATCACCATGCCAACTACCGCAATTCTGCGAACTCTTACTACCACACTCCAACACAAATCTAACATGTCTCTGCTCACTATAAACCCTCATGATTCAAACTAGTTGGGTAGCTACTCCAACTGTCACATCCAACCCATGAGAATTCACCTCCTCATGCCTTCCTTGGTTGTTTCTCCAACACTGTCACATCCATCAATTGTCATCAAGATATCTTCCACAACCATCCAAGTGTTGCACATTTTCATATGAAACTTGAACATACATCTTCGTCATGCATATATTTTCCAAACGAAGTCCACTCTTCCTCCCACATCTAGGTCCATGAAGAAATCTCCATCTCCTCTTGGATATGTTGCTCACATATTCTATGAAGGAAGCAAGCCTTCACTTGCCTCTTGATCTCATCTATGTGTTGCCTAGGTCTTCATACCAATAAGCCTTCATAGATTTCCCCATTCCTCCTTCAAGAAGGCTCTCCATGGAGTGATTTCTCATCCCAAGTGTTCTTGTAATGAATAATACTTTTCAGAGTCAACCCACACCTAAGTATCTCCACCAAGGCTCCTTCATTGTTGTAACCATCTCCCAACTCCAATGTGTCTTCCTCTTATCCCTTCAAGTCTCTACTCATGAACACATCCCATATTGTGCCCAAAAGTATATGTCCAATATCACATCAAAGCCAAGTCCAAATAGTCCCTGACCTTATCTCCTCAACAAGCTATATCCTCCAAGACCACCATCAATATGAAGTCTTCACTAGTCACAACAATATTCAAGTTCTTCAAGTCATATTTGTTTCAAGCTCTTTTGAACCCTCAATGTCGTAGACTATTTAAAGCCAAATTTGCTACATCAATCAGGTGAATGCCCTTGTCTAGGTGCATTCACTTGGTTGGATGGAACCATTGCAAGGTGTCCCTGTATTTTGTCACATAAGCATCCTTTTAGTTTGTTCATGACTTCTTTTTTTGGGTGGATTCCCTTGGTTGGAAACCCTCCACTTCATCTAGGCACACATAATTTCAGTCATTTACTTCGGCTTGCCTACTTTGGCTAGGCTCACAAAACTTCCGTCATCACTCCCTCAATTTTGATCTACATGCGCCCTTGCTTTCCCAAGCTCATTGCATGACTTGTTACCGCTTTGGTCATGCAAGTGCTCTTGGTGTTAGAAAATTATATATTACAGACCAATGGAACACATAGAATATTGCATAAATATAAACAACAGAAAATTCATAAAACCATGGAGACACAGATATACGTGGTTCACCCAGTTTGGGCTATGTCCATCCTGAACAGCCAGTCCTTCCTTTCTATTATCCAGCAAAATGAAGAGACACAACCTATAGCAGATCCATTATAATATCCTCTGTTTTCTCTCACAGTCTCACCTCTATGTTTCTCGCTCGAAGAATACACATCTATTACATAGCCTCAATACAATACCCTCATACAAAGGGAGGCGTTGCCTTCTAGGGAAAAAAAACCCTAAACTAAACATAAGTTCTACCGACAAATCATCTGCCTAATGAATGGCCCAGATTGACTAGAAATTGATATACTTTTACAAGGCAATTTTACATCTGTTTTTAGCTTCGGGGGCGCTGCCCTCGAAACCCCCACCAGGGGACTGCTGGCCCCCAAATCCCCCAACTGGGGAGGATCGGCCCCCAGAACCCCCGCAGGGGGGACAAGTCCCCCCCCCCCCCGCCCCGCACCCCCCCACGTGGAGGGGTGTACAAACTTCCTGGGTATACATCTGTCTGAAACAAAGACCTCTAAATAATCATGCTCCACACCCAACAATCTCCCACTTGGAGAATGATTATAGCAACTCCACCGCTACTTCATTTGCTGGACAATGACTCCTCTTTGGACCTGGCCATTTCTCATCTTCATCATCATCCTTGAAGACGAATTGAAACTGAGCATATTCTCAATTTCTCCCTAATTACAACTTTTGTTAGCATATTTGCAAGATTCTGGCTAGTGTGTATCTTTTCTAGCTTCAACTCTCCATCTTCCAAGACTGATCATATGAAATGGTACTTGAGCTGTATGTGTTTAGTGCTGGAATGAAATTTTGAGTTCCTTGCAAGATGAATGGCACTTTGGCTATCACTATATAACGTTCCCATATCATGCTTCTTACCCAATTCACCCATAAACCTTTGTAACCAAATCATTTCTTTACTAGCCTCTGTAGCAGCAACATACTCTGCTTCTGTTGTTGAAAGTGCAACAACACTTTGGATTTCTAAAACCCAACTGGCAGCTATTCCACCTACAATAAATACATATCGTGTAGAGCTCCTCCTTTTATCTCTGTCACCTGCCATATCTGCATCAACATATCCCTATAGAGAAATGTTTGAACCACCAAAGCATAATGCTTGATTTGTCGTACCTTTCAAATATCTAAGAATCCATTTCACTGCCATCCAATGTTCCTTTCCTGGTTTGTTCATGTACCTGCTTACAAATCCCACTACATGTGAAATATCAAGCCTTGTGCAGACCATTGCATACATTAAGCTTCAAACTGCTGGTGCATATGGAACTTTGGACATATAATCCATGTCATCTTAGGTCTTTGGGCACATTTCCTTACTAAGTTTGAAATGGCTAGCAAAAGGTGTACTAACTGGTTTTGCATTGTGCATATTAAATCTTTTCAGCACCTTTTGTATGTACTCATTTTGAGACAATGTTAATTTGTGATTTTTCCTATCTCTAATTATTCTCATACCAAGGATTTGTTTTGCAGCTCCCAAATCCTTCATTGCAAATGAATTTGCCAATTTTCTTTTGAGCACATTTATTTCCTGCATGTTAGACCCTGCAACAAGCAT
>APFE031399162.1:151253-165244 GCA_000404065.3 Pinus taeda
TGTAGTTTTTCCTGTAGGCAACCTGACTAAGTCCCAAGTCTGGTTATGCATTAAGGAGTCCATCTCTTCTTCCATGGCTAGCTCCCACTTCTTCCTGATTTCACCCTGCATTTCTTCTTCATAACATTCGGGTTCACCAGAATCAGTCAACAATAAATAATATAATGAAGGAGAGTATCGTTCAGGGGGTATACTTATCCTAGTAGATCTTCTAACACCACTTTTAGGTGTTTGGGGTCCCTGTTGTTGTTTTGGTGGTTGTTGTTGTTGTTGTTGTTGATTACTATTATTTTCAGGCACCTTTACTTTTTCAGTGATCTCATCAAGAACTGTGTATTCCTTGTTTTCTTTTTCATGTTTCTTTTCTTGCAATTGATTCTTATACAAGACCTTTTCATTGAATATTACATCTTTGCTTCTAATGATTTTTTGATTTTCATAATGATATAAGAGATAACCAAAATCATTAACACCATATCCAATAAAGGTACATTTCTTTGATTTTGCCTCAAGCTTTGTTCTATTTTCTTTATTAATATGGACAAAGCCTCACAACCAAAAGGCTTTAAAAAAGAGTAGTTTACCTTTTTACCTATCCATGCTTCCTCTGGAACACCACCATCCAAGGAACTTGAAGGCCCTCTGTTTATTAGATAAACATTAGTATCTACAGCATCTGCCCAAAATTGTAAAGGCAATCATGCATGCAATCTCATGCACCTTGCACCCTCCATGATTGTTCTATTCATCCTTTCTGACACACCATTTTCTTGTCGTGTTCTTGGAACTGCCTTCTCTCCGTGAATTCCATGCTCTGAATAGTACCTATCAAACTCTTTGTTGCAATATTCACCTCCATTGTCTGATGTAAGACACTTCAATTTCTTTCCTGTCTTAATCTCAACCAAATCTTTCCATTTCTTGAAAGTATCAAATACATTAGATTTATTCTGAATACAATCTAGTTGCATCATCAATAAAAGTAACATAATAATGAGAACCATCGAGAGATGATACTTGAGAAGGTCCCCATACATCTGTATGCACAAGCACTAATTTTTCGCTCTTATTTTCTTTCCCAACTTTAAGAAATCTGACTCTTCTATTTTCCATAAATGCAATTCTCGCAGAAGTCCAAATCAACATTCTTCAAACCCGGCAACAAATTCTTTGAGTGAAGAATCTTCATCCCCTTTTCACTCATGTGTCCAAGCCTATGATGCCATAATGTTGCATCTATCCTTTGGAAGTTAAAGCATTAACAGAGTTAGAAATACCATGGCATAAATACAATGTACCAACCTTTTCGCCTTTTGCTATTACCGGGGCTCCTTTGGTGACCTTCCAAGCTTTATCTGTGAAAGTTGTCACACAACCTTCACCACCTAACTGCCCTATTAAAATCAGATTTTTCTTCAGATCCAGAACATGCCTTACCTCCTTTAGTAGCCATTGGTTTCCATTCTGTTGTTTTACAAGAACCTTACCAATTCTAACAATTTTACAAGGTTTATCATCACCCAAACGGACTTGTCCAAAATCTCCTTGAACATAGTCATGAAAGTATTTCTTATCTGGTGTGGCATCATGGAATGAGGCCCCTGAATCTACCACCCAGGAATCAATAATATTTTCGAAAGAAATAATCAAAGCATCTTGTAACACCTCACCTGTCACATTTTCTTCATGATTGTTTTCTTATTGTGCATCTCCTTATTTTCCCTTCCAAGGTCTACAGTCTTTCTTTAGGTGTCCTTTCTTTCCGCATTTCCAGCACACTATCCCCGATCTAGACTTGGATCTGCCTTTCCTTGATTTACTACAATATCCTGAGCTCTTTCCTCTTTCCATTTTTCTTCCACTAGACTCTGCACTCAAAGCATTACCCGATGTCTCACCAGATCTTTTCCATCGCATTTCCTTGCTAAGGATAGCACTGACAACATCATCAAACTTTAAAGTACTAGATCCAGAAACAAAGTTACTAATGGCCATTACTAAACCATTCCAACTTTCTGGCAATGAGCACAAGAATAACAGAGCTCTAACTTCATCATCAAAGTTTACCCCTACAAAACTTAACTGACTTGTAACAGTATTAAAATCATTTAAATGGTCTGCAACAAATCCACCTTTTGACATCTTCATATTAAATAACCGTTTCATAATAAATACTTTGTTTCAGGCCGAGGGTTTTTTATATAGTTTCTCCAACGCCTTAATCAAACCCTCTGTCGTTGTTTCCTTCAAAATGTTGAAGGCGACCGACACTGCGAGGCACAACCATACTATTCCGAGTGCCTTTCTATCGAGAAGGTTCCATTCTTCATCTGTCATACCTGTCGGCATCTTTTTTTCCCGCCCAATGGTAGGTACAGATCTTTCTAATACAGATAATCTTCCATCTGCATCTTCCACAGTGAGAATTTTTGGTCATTAAATTTCTCGACCCTAAACTTAGCATCTTCCGCCATTGCTCCCACTTGAACCAGGAACCCTTCTCTCCTGTGAGTTTGTCAACCAAATAGACCTCAGTTGTTAGAAAATTATATATTACAGAGCAATGGAACACATAGAATATAGCATAAATATAAAGACAGAAAATGCATAAAACCAGAGAGACACAGATATACATGGTTCACCCAATTTGGGCTACGTCCACCCCAAACAACCAGTCCTTCCTTTTTATTATCCAGCAAAATGAAGAGACACAACCTACAACATATCTGTTGTAATATCCTTTGTTTTCTCTCACAGTCTCACCTCTCTATTTCTCGCTCGGAGAATACACACCTATTACATAACCTCAATACAATGCCCTCATACAAAGAGAGGGGTTACCTTCTAGGGCAAAAAACCCTAAACTAAACATAAGTTCTACCATCAGATCATCTGCCTAATGAACAACCTAGATTGACTAGAAATTAATATACTTTTACAAGGCAATTTTACATCTGTTTTTAGCTTCGAGGGTGTTGCCCCCGAAACCCCCACTGAGGGACCACTGGCCCCTGGACCCCCCATAACCCTCGCGAAGGGGACAAGACCCCCTGCACCCCCCTGCGTAGAGGGGTGTACAATCTTCTTGGGGTATACATCCAGCTGAAACCTTTGAATACAAAAGATAATCAGTCTCCACACTCAACACAAATATGGGTTTCCTTCTAGGGCAAAAAACCCTAAACTAAACATAAGTTCTATCGTCAGATCATCTGCCTAATGAACGACCCAAATTGACTAGAAATTACTATACTTTTACAAGGAAATTTTACATTTGTTTTTAAATTTGGGGACTCTGCCCCTGAAATACCCGCCAGGGGACCATTGGCCCCTGAACCTCCCACTGTGGGGGGATGGGCCCCCCCGAACCCTTGCGTGGATGACAAGTCCCCCCCGCAACCCCCCCCCCCCCCCCCACAATGGAGGGGTGTACAAAATTCCTGGGGTATACATCCGGCTGAAACAAAGACCTCTAAATAATCATGCTCCACACCCAACGCTTGGTTATCCTCACCTTTAGACATAGTTGACTCACATCATCAAAACCTCCATCCCATCAATGGTCCCTTAAGAACTTACTTGACTTCAATGAAGTCTCAATGAATACCATGAACCAAATTCATCATGCTTTACTTATTGATAAGTCCCTTCCTTCATCAAGGTATCTTCCTACTAAAGGTCCACCAATAAATTCATCTTGGCTCCAACGAAACTTCAATGAGAATTCCACCAAGCTCTATGTCAAGTCATTTCTTATTCCAACATGCCCTTTCGCTCGAAGTGCTTCCACTTGAACAACCTTTGTCCATGAGCCATGATGGAAACTTATACAATCCTTCGTTTAATCAACCATGATTCATCCATATCATAAGCATATTGTCCACTGCCTGTTTCCAGGCATTCACACCTTCCATCCTTAGGTTGAGCGCTTCTCGAACAAGTCTTTCATCAAACAGGACCATCCTTCACATATGTGAGTAAAAACCCATCTCATCCTACATAACAAAATTCATTACCTAATTTTATTCATCAACATGAGGTCCCTCCATGGGAGAACCTCCATATTCCTGCCATGGTGGAGAAATGCTTGAATCTAGTCTAACACTAGTAGACTTTGTTCCACCAAGTTCTCCCTCTTTTCACTTCAATTTCACAATGTTCATTCCATAGTTGGTCGCATGACAAACATCCTCTTCATGGCTCATAGCTTCAACCTGCACTACCCAATAGTCAAGATCAAGAAGCTCCCTCCTAACCTTCTCTTGTAAAACTTCAATTTTATTTCGCAACCTCAGCCTTTTCTCACTTATGTGAACCAAATCATCCATTAGCTGCACAATTTTTTCATGGCTTTGTTGCATC
The DNA here is from genome assembly GCA_000404065.3 of Pinus taeda. Lineage (NCBI taxonomy): Eukaryota > Viridiplantae > Streptophyta > Pinopsida > Pinales > Pinaceae > Pinus > Pinus taeda. The sequence goes on from APFE031399162.1 coordinate 155,616, forward strand.
TTACTTCTCCAAGATTCATCTTCATGATAACCTTTCATCTAACTGTGCAACTTTTAACCATGTCCGTTTGCCAAAACTTTAATTCTTAAACACAACCTTGATCATAACTCTTCACAGTAGCAACCATCATGCCACTTCCTTTATTCAACTAAACAACTTCCTAAGCTTTGACTTGGTGTTCCCACTTTCGTCAAAGTGGCTCTTATACTAATTTTCACAAAGGGATAGTTGTATCTTTGCATACAACTTCACCTTCAATCTTCACCAATCGTAACATGAAGCTCTAGTACCAACTGCCATGACCTCATGATGATCACACCAATAAGACCATTGAGGGTGTGTGGCACTAGCAAGCTTTCATTGCAAGGCACACAACTACTTACTTCTAAACTATACCTCTAGCCTATATGTCTACTAGTGAAGCCACTATCAACTTTGTGGAATTAAGTTTTCAAGAAACTTCAACACAATATCCCTTTAATTGTTCTTTCAACACTTAGTCTCTTTTTCGTTCACTTCAGTTTACTTCCTTAACATTCATTCAACTTGCAATATGAATGCTTCAAAATTAAATAACAATATAGAACAACAATATACTTCAACATAACATGAACATGTACTACAACAATAGATGGGAAGGGGAAATCCTAGCAAATTTCCCTTTACTTCTATAAACTTCAAGCTTTAGTTTTCATATAATATACAACTTCAAAATACAAAGGAATGCATTGGACCAAGCCCCTATTGACTTGCTGTCACAAGGTATAACAACTTCAAAATCCATTAGCCAAGGTTGCGCCAAAGCCCAAAGGTTTGTTTCCACAACAATTAGGAGAAAATTCAATAAATATGCAATATCCAAATTATGGGAAGCCCAAGGCTTCGCCCTTACAAGCCAACAAAAACCTCAAAAAATCACACAATTGTTTGCCTTTCTCACTCAAGGTGAGCATATCTCTTGACCTGCACCTATTATGCCTTCATTATGCTTATTTCCTTTTTGTTCTACCTCAAACTCACATTTCCTTCTTGTGTTATGTGTTCTGCGATTGTGTATATTCCCACTCACATGACTTCTATTTAAACATGTCTTGAGACTTTGTTTGGGCAGTCGCCTCCTTTGGCCAACCCTCGTTCCTCCTTCTAACTTGACATATATTTCTACCCAAATTCCCTTGTCGGTTCGCTTTGTGTGTATGACACGTCTGTTGCATGGGAAAGTCACCTAGTGCCCCACTTTCGTGCAAGTGTGACTTGGGCACGTCATAACTTGCGGCACTTTTTCCTTCCTTTTGTCGCATGTTATCTCCTCTGCTCAGTTACTTGGTGTCCTCCCCTTCATTTTTTTCCATATCATTTGGTTCGGCGAGTCTGCTTTTCTTCGTGTGGCGCCCTCACCCAAACTCATCATATTTCACATTCATGTCGTTTTGGCGTCCAACTCGCCCTTTGTCATGGATATGGTTTACAACACCCCTCGCATGACTCCCATCATGCATGAATCACCCATGTTATTTCATGTGTACCCTTACCTTCACAAGGTGCCCAACTTGGCATTCATGTCACATGACTTGTTGCACAACCCCACCGACTTCAGTTTTTCACCACTTCAAGTCATCATGGTTTGTCTAGGTCATCTTGGGGTGCATCTCCATGCACGCTCAATCCAAGGGCCTAACAACCAAGTATTCAACTTACCATGCAATGTGTTTCCTTCTTAGCTCCAATTTAAAAGGAGTCTATTAGATAAAACAAAAACATTTGGGAGAGAGTCGGGTGACCAAGATGAAGGTAGTAAATGGTGTTCATTGAATTTTTTCCACATTTAATAATTATAATGACAAATTAAAATATTTTTTACCTAATGAAAATATCTTTGATAACATCCATCATGATAATGACATGGACCAAGGTAGATACGAATAAATACCTATCACTATGTTGAAGCCTCCTTCGCCCTAATTAATCCCTAGGGACTCCATTTATGGTATAAATATGTACAAATTGTAAGTAGTGTTTGGGTCCATGAAAAGCCTTCTCATATAAAAATTGATGTCACAACCTCTTTTTTACTAATATGTAATGATCAATCCTCACATTTAAATCCATAGTCAAAGATGACAGTGGGTGCTTATATATAATGGTCAACTCTCACATTTAAATCTAGAACTAAAGGTGGTAGAAGGTGCATAAAAGAATGAGCTTGTAAGGAAATCCACATTACCTACTGTGGAAACACCTAAACATTATATGATTCCTAACCTAACCAAATCCATGGGGTTCTCCATGGGATGGCATTTTGCAAGTGTTTCTTTTGTTGTGTGTTTTCTTTTGTAGGGGATGCATTTTTTTCTCTTGGTGTCTTTAATTGTCCATCCCCATAGTGCAATGATAAGAAAGTATGCAATATACATAGTACTAATACAATCCATGTAACTTCCTCTTAGTTACCATTCTTTTGAAAATCTTTGTTTTATTTGATATATGCTTTAGAGATTCTATATTTAAGTGATTAGACCCAATAATTTTACAAAATAATTTTGGTGATGATTGGGAAAGGTTAGATCCAAAAAAAATTATTATATAGAACTTAAGTAGATGTTTCTATCCGAAAGTACTGAAAATATTGAGAATGTGTAGACAAACTAAAGGCACAAGTAAGCCCAAGGGCCTGATACTCTATTAAATTTAGCATTAACAAATGTTTAAAGTCTATGAGTTTTAAATACATTGAAAAATGGTACGAGAGATTAAACCCAAATTATTTAGTGAATGAAATCACTGTGGAGAATGATGTCCATTAAAAATATGAGTCTCAATTTTGAAAAAAATTGTTGCTTTATTAATCTAGCGAAAGTTGAGGGAGGTTAATCCAAGATGCATAATGGATCCAAAGGGAAATATAAGTATAACGAAAAGTTTTGGTCATAAAATGATAATGGGAAAATGGGTGGATGGGTATTTCAAGATTTTCAATGGACCTGTTGATGCTTCGAAAATCATTGCATCGACATTGGGAGAAACCACCCGGTCCGGACCTTAGTGCAGCTCCTTTTCCGTTTGGTGTAGTGGCTCCGACTGGGGATAATGGGACCAGTTTCCCAGCAATAGATAAATGGGATGAATGAATACTTTGTAGCTAACAGTAGCGATAGGTGAATGACTAAAACTATTGACAGAAATGTAAATAAATAAAACTATCCCGGGAATCTAATTGAACTTCTAAAGCGTAGCTTTTGATGTTCTATATCCCAAAAATACAATTATATAGATAACCGCATTCTCAAAACACAGATATTAAATCATTCAAGATTACTGTACCTAAATAGTTAAATACAGTGATTAAAGCAATACTACAAAACTTTAAAGGTTCATACCATTAATGCATACATGATTGAAAAATAAGGCATATCATCTGAACATCCAATAGTGGTATGAACAAGATTTCCTGTTGTTACGCATGCATACAACTAATGATAGCAGAAAATGATTACACAGTGAAATCAAATACACAGAATGAATTCAAACAAAGGATAAAAATACCATTTGATTTGCAAGCCACTCCCGATATGAATCTCTATGTATGACTTCTACTTCAACGCATAACAATCTTTGCATCAACGACAATAGTGCACAATTGAATCAAGAAACTTCTCCGTTAAAGTAAAAGCAGGTGGTCGAGTTTCATAAAAGAATAGAGGCTGAAGCACAGTAGTGCAAACTTCAGTCTGTTAAGTCTTATACAAAATTTTACGACCCTTTCTAAATGCATGAAAGGGTCTATAAATACTATGCTAATCTAAAATATCTATCAAAACAGAAAAGCTAACTAAGCTGATGTCAATTAATTCTTGTTCCTATTTTGTTGGAGATCGGAGGAGCTGGACGATGAATCACTCTGTCGGCTACTTTCCCTTGTACCTGAGTTGATTGATAGCGAGCATTGGCTCAAATTTAGGAGGTTTGTTGAGCCTGGAACTGAGCTGGGCAGCATAGGTGGAGTCCTGGATCTCGGGGATCATGTATTGCACGGCATCGGTTAGGCACTTGAGAGCAGATCTTTGTTCATGCGGCTTGATTAAAAACCGCCAATATGCATCCATGTCTAAAGAGTTAACCGCGGTAATCAACCTTGCTCTGTTCTCTAAATCAGGGTAGCATGTTTGTTCCAATGTATATGCAGTAGTAATCTTGCCAGGCATGCATTGGGAAGTAATATTGGCCAAATATAGAGTATCATTTACTAGATCGGCCAAATTACCAGCGGTTAATGTACATCTTGATGCTGCTCTTTCTGCCTTTAATATTTGTGTCTGCCATTCTGCTAATTCCGTTTGAAGATTCAAAATCTCCTGGTCCTTTGTCTTTAAGAGAACTGATACCTCTGAGGCCTTGTCAATAGTGGCAGCCTAATAAGATCCCGCGTATTGTGACAACTTGGTCAGGTCATCAGAGGGATCAAATTTCTCTCTCCAGACTATATTGCCCGTTAATGATTGCTCAGGAAAGAGGGGAGGTTGATCAAGCCTCTGCCTTTTCCTTGATCTCTTTACTACTGCTTTATGCTTAGGGCTATAGAAGACGTTCAGTGGAGGAATGTCTTCTACCAGGAGGGTGATTTGGTCATTAGGACCTTTCGGAATTATCTCTACATTCATAACTTTAGGTGGGCCGGTGGTTGTGCTCAAAACCTGGGATGAGCCTTCATTCTGTATGCCGCTGCTTCTAGGAGTCTCTGTATTTTGTGAATCCTTAGTTCCGCCGATAATGGTACTAAAATGCTGCCATTCCTTTTGCAGCTCGGAGTCTGTGTCAGTACCCTTATTAGTATCGGGGGTATTTTTCTTGGATTGCAACTCCTTGAGCAGTTGTTCTTGTTTCTCCTTCTCTTGCCGTTCCTGTTCTTTCTGCTGGATCTCTGCCTGCTCCCTTCTTAGTCTGTCTTCCTCTTCCTTCCTTAAGCGTTCTGCTTGCTCTCGTTTTAAGAGTTCTTCTTTTTCTTTAGCTGAACGCTCTTCCTGCTCTTGTTTCAATTTATCCTCTTGGTTTTTCTTCAATTGTTCCTCCTGCTCATTAGTTTTGGTTTTCATTGTAGCAGGGGGTTCTTTCTAACGTTGCTTATCAGGCTCGCTTGAAGATGACGCTTGGGTCGGCATTATTAAATCCAGGGGCAGAGTTTGCAACCTCTGCTGCCTGAGCCTATTGAATTCAGATAACCCTTCGTCTTTATACCTTGTTCTAGCAATTTCTCTGGCCTGACCAATTGATTCTGCTGAGGTAAATATATCATCAAAAATATCCTCTTTGTGCTCAAATGTTGATAATTTGGCATGTTCAAGAGCGACGTATGCATATTTCCTAGGGTCATATGCTCTGTTTGGGAGTATAGGAAGATGTAGGGCTTGAATTTTCATGGCTTCCTTTTCTGCATGTTTTAAATCATGCAGGGTAAAAACCCCACATCTGAGAGGAAAAGTTGGCCAGCCCCTTTTTTGCTTGTTCCTAAGAGTCTGTGTGGTACTCTTAGCTGAGAGCTGGTAGGCAATTTCCCGGGCTAACAATTTATCAGGAACATATAAGGGAAGGACATGGGGATTGGCTTCACTACCAAAAACTCTAACATACGTAAAATGTTCTTCACCAAACCAGCTACCTACTGATGGTAGGTCAAAAGAGGCTAAGTAAGAAATCCTTGGGATGGGCCTATTAAAAATGGCATAATAAATAGGAATCATGAAACCATTACAGATATGATACAAGTAAGCTTTTTGAGACGACTTCCACATCTTACGATGGTAAATATGGATGGGGGAGGGGTCCTGTGCGGTCCACTTCCAACCGAGAATGGGAAATTCGGAATTAAAACAGAGGGTATCCAAAATATAAGCACTGTAATAGAATGGGGGGATTATTCTTTCACTAACTCTGGTCTTATTCCTATATTCTTGGATGGAAAGGGTTAGCTTATCCAAAAGGATGGTGGCCCAATCCATAATCCAACTGTTGATCGCCGCCTCCATGAGGGGAACCATTTCGATAGTAAAATTGGCGGAATCATGCAGACCCCATAATCTACACATCATGATAGCGGCATAGCAATAGGGTGAACATAAGGAGTCGACTGAGTACTTACCGGAGGCTTCATGCTTGTGTTTAGCTGGATTCTGCCTCCAATCCTTGATAGGCTCAGACTCAGTTTCATTCTCACTCGCAAACTTCTCCAGAAATGCCTTATTGTAAACCTTCTCTGGCATAGGCAAATGATACATTTGCCTCAAATCCTCTGGCTTGAAGGACCCAAAAATCCTTCCATCTTTTGCAACGAAGGTTCTGTCTTTGATAGGAATTTCTTCAATTGCCCATTTGATAACATCTGTGTATGGAAGCATTTGCTCTCTTGCCGCTATCCTATGTAGGAAAGAGTCGGCCAAGTCCTTGAGAGTGCATTCTGATTTCTTGGTGGAATCTGCCGTCGCTTCCTCTACCACCTGCGTAGGCTTCTTGGCTTCCAGCAAATCATAGGTTCCTTGCCAGGTAGTTCTGGCGAGTCCCGCGCACGTTGTGTCTGATATCAATCCCTTCTTACTGTTTACTATTAGTTGTGGCGTGGACGGTAATTCGCCTGCAACCTTCTTCTGCTTCTTTCCCATAATGCCTGAATTGCTTCGACAAATCTGTAATCTGCACAGAAGGGTGGTTTTTGGCGTAATACTGAGATAATAATAAAACTCGCAACTGAGAGTAAAATAAGAAGAGACGTCGATATACTTTGCCTTTATTAAAACAGCGCGGATATGATCTATAGGCAGATTTGAAAGGATGGATTCATTAAGGGACCGTATAGGACCTGCCACCTTATAAATGCTCATTAGTGCAATATTTGCCTAAAGATCTTTTAAATCATGCAATGGGCGTACCGGCGGCCGAGCGGGAATGATTATGCCTTAATTGTTATTAACTCGAGCTTTCCAATCATTCTAACGGCTTTTCTTGGAGAACTGTGCCTTATCTTATCGGATCGGGGAGGGGCGCGAGGATAGTTTTAACAATATTTCAAACCATGCCGATCGCCGATCGCCGATATCGGATCGGGGGGAAAGGCTTATGTGCATTAAGGTTTTGGCAAGAGAAAACACCGATCGCCGATTGCCGATATCAGGTCGGGAAAGGCTTATGAGCAATACTTGATATGCGAAAGGAACCGCCGATCACCGATATCGCCGATGGCTTTATCGGGTCGGGACTTTATCGATAGGCATGATAATGGTGCTCAAGGGAATGCCGATGGCCAATATCGCCGATAGCCTTATCGGGTCGAGGCTTTGGCCGATGGGCGTGATAGCGATGCACAAGGGAATGCCGATGGCCGATATCGCCGATAGCTTTATCGGGTCGGGGGAAGCCTTTTGTTTGCTTGACACATACATATTTGCTTTATTTCCAATGTTTTAAAGAGATATTGCTTTTCTTGGCTTTATCGGATTTCTATAAAGTAAGGATTATTGACATCAATTTTATTTTGAAAGGGACCCATTTCATATTTTAATGGTCTTGTGAATAATAATACAGATGAAATGGGGGGTTGTTTTGCAAGGCACAACAATTGGCGATTCACTGGGAGAACCAGTTATCTCTGGAAAAGTCAAAAGTACTTAAAAATCTTTGAAATAGAGTTTCAACCATAAGGAAAATTCTGATATAACTAGTTATCTATGTATTCTGAATATTACAGAAATAACTTCGATTTTTTTCCTCCTTTCGAACATTCTTTAGAATTGGTACATTTAAGGTTTCAAATAGGCCTTGCTTGGTTTATAAATAATAGAAATAGGGGGCTTCTCCAAATCAGCTTTTATAGTATACTCGCTTGTCATAGGTAGAGCCTCTGCTGTCAGCAAACGTTTATAGTTTCGACAGGGATACCTTTTAACCATTTGATTGTCCATTGTCCCATTCAATCAAGATTGTGATTATTAGAATGAATTTAAAACATATTTTCATATTTTGTTCATTTTCATTTTCTAAATTCTTGTATAAGATAAAAAGCCATTGTCCTGGTTTGGTGGCCAGCTGTTGACAATGCCACTCACTGGTAGTAGTCTAACTGAACAAGCCAGCTCGTGATGAGACTCCTTGTCTTGAAATTTCAAGCCATTAGCCTGTTTTGGTAGACAATATTGGTAATGTCAGCTAAGCTATTTTCTTATGAACGTGGTAAGCAGGCTTATGATAAGACCTCTTATCTTTAATATCTTTATATTTTAGAATTACACTCTGAAAAATCATCACCTTTAATGAATGGGATGGACAATCATTTCTTTGAGAAGTAATGGATGACAAGTTGGGAGTTAAAGATGCTGATGTTGAATTGGCTTCTATTCCTGATATCCATGACCATTTGGGGCGAATTTGAAAACGGAAATAACCATATATTACTTTTATATTCTAAAAAGGAATTAATCAAAGTTAATCTGCGATTTCTGGATACAAATTACATCTAATTTCCCAAACATTATTCCTTTTTGGTCGAAAATTCTATTGTTTAAAAGCAAGTACCGATGATAATTCTATAAGACAACTAGTTAAACATAGTAAAGGGCCAATAGGATATGCCTTTCAACTTTATTTGCTAAAAATCTATAAGCTAAAAAGAAAATCTTATGAAAATAAAGGGAGAAGGGGTTACCTCCTCAATTGAAGAATTTTTTAAGGATTAGGCCATTTACAAGGAGAGACTCCCTCACACCTGTTAAGTCTTGCAATAGAAAGGTTGAATGGCCTATTCTCTCACAAATCTGAAATGGTCCAAGCCACAACTTTTGGAACTTGGTGTGTTTACCTTTGTCCTCATGGGCTTTATCCCATTTCAGAACTAGATCGCCAACTTGGAATTCTTTTGATCCTGATGAGGCTGAATCAAAAGCTGATTTTATGATTTGCTGATGTTTGGCATGGGTATCTTTGGCCTTGTCTCTTTCTTCTTCTAGTTTAAGGATTTGATCACATCTGAGCTGAATCGAAGAGGAAGGAGTTTGTTCGATGAATTGTACGAGGGCTAAAGAAGGTAGGACAAGATTTGTAGGTAATATTGCTTCTTTCCCATATACAAGATTAAACGGGGAGGTTCCTATGGAAACATTCTGAGTAATCCTATCAGCCCATAATGCAAAGACCAATGTTTTATGCCAATTCCTATGATTCTGTTCGATTGTACGTTTGATAATCTTGATGAGATTCTTGTTAGTGGATTCTGCTAAACCATTACCTTGAGGGTAGTAATTAGCAGAGTACTTTAACTTGAATCCTCTTTTAACAGAAAAATCAATCATAGAATTGCCCGAAAAATAAGAAGCATTATCAAATACAAGAGCAATTGGAACACCAAACCTGGTAATAATGAATTGATCAATGAATTCAATGATTGCTTCAGAATTTGCTGTTTTCAAAGGAACTGCTTCCACCCACTTGGTGAAGTAATCGGTAGCAGTGAGAATGTACTTATGCTGCTTTGAAGAAGGTGGATTGATTTCCCCGATGATATCCAGTCCCCATTGATCAAATGGTTGTTCAATGTTAACTGGTTGTAGAGGGAAGGCTGATTTTCGTTGTCTTCCACTAGCAGTTTGGAA
>APFE031399162.1:176919-265559 GCA_000404065.3 Pinus taeda
TGGATGGCAAGGGCGAGCTTATCCGAAAGGATGGTGGCCCAATCCATAATCCAACTGTTGATTGCCGCCTCCATGAGGGGAACCATTTCGATAGTAAAATTGGCGGAATCATGCAGACCCCATAATCTACACATCATGATAGCGGCATAGCAATAGGGTGAACACAAGGAGTCAACTGAGTACTTACCGGAGGCTTCATGCTTGTGTTTAGCTGGATTCTGCCTCCAATCCTTGATAGGCTCAGACTCAGTTTCATTCTCACTCGCAAACTTCTCCAGAAATGCCTTATTGTAAACCTTCTCTGGCATAGGCAAATGATACATTTGCCTCAAATCCTCTGGCTTGAAGGACCCAAAAATCTTTCCATCTTTTGCAACGAAGTTTCTGTCTTTGATAGGAATTTCTTCAATTGCCCATTTGATAACATCTGTGTATGGAAGCATTTGCTCTCTTGCCGCTATCCTATGTAGGAAAGAGTCGGCCAAGTCCTTGAGAGTGCATTCTGATTTCTTGGTGGAATCTGTCGTAGCTTCCTCTACCACCTGCGTAGGCTTCTCGGCTTCCAGCAAATCATAAGTTCCTTGCCAGGTAGTTCTGGCGAGTCCCGCGCACGTTGTATCTGATATCAATCCCTTCTTACTGTTTACTATTAGTTGTGGTGTGGACGGTAATTCGCCTGCAACCTTCTTCTGCTTCTTTCCCATAATGCCTAAATTTCTTTAACAAATCTGTAATCTGCACAGAAGGGTGGTTTTTGGCGTAATACTGAGATAATAATAAAACTCGCAACTGAGAGTAAAATAAGAAGAAACGTCGATATACTTTGCCTTTATTAAAACAGCGCGGATATGATCTATAGGCATATTTGAAAGGATGGATTCATTAAGGGGCCGTATAGGACCTGCCACCTTATAAATGCTCATTAGTGCAATATTCGCCTAAAGATCTTTTAAATCATGCAATGGGCGTACCGGCGGCCGAGCGGGAATGATTATGCCTTAATTGTTATTAACTCGAGCTTTCCAATCATTCTAACGGCTTTTCTTGGAGAACTGTGCCTTATCTTATCGGATCGGGGAGGGGCGCGAGGATAGTTTTAACAATATTGCAAACCATGCCGATCGTCGATCGCCGATATCGGATCGGGGGGAAAGGCTTATGCGCATTAAGGTTTTGGCAAGAGAAAACACCGATCGCCGATTGCCGATATCGGGTCGAGAAAGGCTTATGAGCAATACTTGATATGCGAAAGGAACCGCCGATCACCGATATTGCCGATGGCTTTATCGGGTCGGGACTTTATCGATAGGCATGATAATGGTGCTCAAGGGAATGCCGATGGCCGATATCGCCGATAGCCTTATCGGGTCGAGGCTTTGGCCAATGGGCGTGATAGTGATGCACAAGGGAATGCCGATGGCCGATATCGCCGATAGCTTTATCGGGTCGGGGGAAGCCTTTTGTTTGCTTGACGCATACATATTTGCTTTATTTCCAATGTTTTAAAGAGATATTGCTTTTCTTGGCTTTATTGTATTTCTATAAAGTAAGGATTATTGACATCAATTTTATTTTGAAAGGGACCCATTTCATATTTTAATGGTCTTGTGAATAATAATAAAGATGAAATGGGGGGTTGTTTTGCAAGGCACAACAGGACCCCAAGGGTCCATATATAACAAGTGTAATGTTACACTCAATACATACAATGAAATACATACGAGGGAGCATCCCTAAGCACGAGAGAATCATGAGATAGTATGATAAAGCAAGTTAAAATGAAAATGTAATGACTTTGATAGAGTGGAAACTAAAATATAATAACCTTTACTTATGGTCACTCAATTTTGATATGGAAAGAAAATGTTGTAATTCGTTATTTTTTTGATACGGAAAGAAAATATTGTAATTCGTTATTTTTTTTATACGGAAAACCATTTAAATATAGAGGATACAAAAAACTCTCATGGATGTACCCTTTCCTAACATCAATCTTGTAAAGTTCTCCATGACCCCCTTAAATAATCATTTAATAATTAATGTGTGTTAATCCTTGAAGATAAAATGATATGATATGTTATACTTCATATATACTCCATTAAAGGCCAACTTTGGATATAAGGGATTTAAAGGCCTATAAAATATTGAAGTTATACCAGAGAAACTCATGTATTGCTCCAATTTATAATTTTTTCCTTTTGTAACAATATTTCTTCGTCTTTCAATAAATATAATTATAATCATTTTTTTGAAAATCTTTGTTTTATTTGATATATGTTTTAGAGATTCTATATCTAAATGATTAGACCCAATAATTTTACAAAATAATTTTAGTGATGATTGGGAAAGGTTAGATCCAAAAAAACTTATTCTATAGAACTTAAGTAGATGTTTCTATCAAAAAGTACTGAAAATATTGAGAATGTGTAAACAAATTAAAGACACAAATAAGCTCATGTGAAGTAGGAAAGTGTTCCCTCTGTGGACAGAGGCAACCCCTCTAGCCCTAGAGTGGGTCTAGTCAAAACAAAACAAAACAACAATCGATTTCCTTAAATAGTCATCGTTGGAGGCCTACCTCAAACCAGTGTTTGGTGAAGTTTCCGTTGCGCTTCTGCAACTTCCATTTCTTTCTCCTCAATGAGTGATCAGCCTGAAACACCACAAGAAAACAACAGCGCACATGATCGAGAACAATAATGATCTATTTACTTGTAAAGTCAAGGACTCATAAGCTATCAAGTAGATTATACACAAGATATAGGAAATTGTCACTGCTTGTATTAAAAATGAAACAAGAGTAAACTTACAACCATGCCTTGACGTCGCAAGTCTTCTCGGTTGGTCCAGTCGGTATGTTCCTTCAAGCATTCACTCTTAAGAATGGGTCTCCCCAATAGGACATTATCTCTCTCTCACTATCAAGCCCTCATGCAAAGCTAAGATACTCCACAACCTCTTATCAAACTATAAGCAATCCCACACTTGTCACACTCACACCAAAGCTATCTACTTAGCTTCAAACCAAACTCAAAACTAGTAGCTCCCAACTAAAGAACTAGCAGATCATAACAATGGTGAGTGGTTTTATAGGAGGAGGAGCCTCCATGAAATGAGGGAGAGGGAGCTTATCCTCAAGGTTGGTTGCACAAGAGGTGGAACTACCATCCCAAAGGAGAAAAAGAAACCCAAACTGACCCAACAACCAGCTCTAGAAAAATCCAGAAGGCCGATTGTTTGAACAAATTCGCCAAATCTGGACCATCGCAGGTCATGAACTAAGGCTCAGAGATGACATCGCAAGGAAGCAATGTATTCAGACCAATCATTGCAATAAATAGCTGGGAGCCTCGCGTCGAGCCCTAAAATCCGACCGTCGATGGAAACACATGTACACCTGCGACGGTGTCGCGACGAGACTGTTCATGACAAGGGATTGTTGCATATTTTAATGGCTTACTAGCGACGATATAGAAACTTAGGGAAAAAGGGTCAATCTTCATCATCAGAGAGCATTGTTTAATCTTTTTGCATAAGTGAGATGATATGGATATGTGTATTTGATACATGACACACCAGAGGGACTAATATGAGGACAGTGACAAATTACTGTGTAACAGATGCCCCCTAAAGTATGAAGCCCGAGAGAGTGGGAGGGGTTAAATTCTTTACGAAACCATGACTGAACTCAAACACCACCTTGAAGAACCCACAGGCGCAAGTACAACTAATATCTATGAGAGTGAAATACATGGAGTTTAGGCATGGGCGCAGCCATCCAAAAGATAGATGAAACTTGGCCTGTGGTATGGACGTAGCCACCCAGTTGATAAGACCATATGTAATGATAAATGTATGGTTGCAGCCATCCATGAAGATTCAGGTATGGCCACAGCCATCCAATCAAAGAGTCATGTACGTAATCACGAACCAATCCACGCAGCCCGAACATATGTAAGCATAGTATGGGGTTTTGAAACCCTAACTGATCATAGTACAAATTCTAGCATGCGAACAAATGTGCTGAAGTCGAGCATGATAGAAAGTTGCTTGATTACTGGTCAATGATGGAAACCATTAACAAGCACGAGAGAAACCACCAGTAATGTCAATGGTTCTCAAGGTACTGCCAGTACAATCCACTAAGCCTGAAAAATGAGCTGAAGTCGAACACTTGTGGAATCACCTAATCGAAGACCATTGATGAAGGTCTATCATCAAGCGCAAAGAACTTGCCATTGAGGCATGCAAGATCCAAGGTACCGAAAGGAATCTCTAGATCAACCTCCTAGATAATGAGCTGATGTTGACAGGAGATGATCCGTCGCAGGAGGGCCATACTGTTTCCTCCATAAATGACACGAGACAAGGAACAAGTGACAAATGGTGAAATAGAGAATCAGAGGAGGAGGTACGGTCGGAAACTGTAGAAGGATTATAATCTTGAACATATTAGCGACACGACTCCGGAATGCGGAAACATTTTGGTACCAAGGGAGTGGAGGTCTGATGGAGACAACATGGATCAAATGGAATGAGGCAAAATGGCAATCCAAAAACCTTGGAAGGCCAAATAACGAAGTGGATACCCCAACCCGACAAGAAGCAAAAGTGTCGATGTTCAAGAGTAACTAGCTGTCATAGGTAACCAATGATGACTTCCAGATTTTCCCCCACCATTGCTGGCGAGTACCCCAATTATTTTTGAAAAGCAAGCTTGAAGGAGATAACATGTGCTTGTGATATAAGTTCGACCTTCGGATGAATCCAACCTAGTAATATTTTAACAAGCCCTAGGGAGGAGAAGCTCGAATCCTGTCATGATGAAGAGTCCAATGTCGTCAAGGTTTAACGAGTCCGACACAGGTAAAACTCGGAGTCTATTTCATGTTTAGAGAGTTTGAAAAAGACACGAAAAAGAAAACTCCAGGGGGGGTCCTTTTTTGTAAATTTGTGTCCCTCGAGCCTGAAAAAGTACAAAACAATACCCGAGAGAACTGCTTGACCATTACGACCAAGGAGTACTTTTCGTAACTAGTGGTCCCGATTTGAAAAAGTAAAAAAGTGATCAAAGACACATCATTTCATAACTAATATCGAACTCGAAACGACAAAGTCCGGCGATCTTTTCATGTTTATACGGTCAGAAAAGAGCTGAAAGTGGACTGCCTTTTATTTTGTTTAACGAGTTAAAAGGGAAAACTCGACAATCTTTTCATCTTTTGTAAGTCGGAAAAGGGCTTAAAGAAGACTTGTAGAAAAATTCACAATATGGACCAAGCATATATCAATCATTAAATGTATCCATCATCCCTGTTTCTACACAGAAAAACCACAGTATAAGATCCATTCGACAAAAAAGCACTATATATTTGAAAATTAGGTTAAAAACCCCCTAAACCATAGGAAAAACCCCAAGCCCTATAGTTTAAAACCCTAAAATTTGGAAAAAATAGCTATATAAAGGGTCATGGTAATTCATTTTTACATTGCATTTTGAGTTTTTTACCCTTGGTAATTTTTAAGTGTATACCTGTGCGATTTTTGGAGCTCGATCCTGGTACCTGTGGTTGACCATTCCGCCCGAAACCTTCGCCAAGTAATTATATGACTCCCTGCGCTGCATTTTGATTGTTTTTAAGTTCAATTTCATGTTCTGTAGGTAGGTTATGGCGAATATTTTGTTTTGAATTCGCTCCTCAATAGTTGCGGAAATCCCTCACGGGTTAGCAAAGATTGAGGATTTTTACACACACCACCATCGGGGTCGTCGATAGAGACAGGTGTACTCTGCAACAATCGGGGAAAAAATGAACTATGAATATTGAGCCATCACTGCTGTTTGAAAAACAACCGCAACGACGCCGTAAAATATGAAATTTTATGTATGGCACTATCTCAGCCCATGAAAACAATTCTAATCATATTTTTTCTTAATGCAGAGAGAAACAATGGAATTTGTATGGCAAGAGAGAACCCATGATGTTGATGACGAACGAGCACTCAATGATACTCAGTGCAGAAGAGCCCTGCAAAACTGTGGGTTACTGAAATTCTTCCTTACACCGCACCTTCGAGCACAACTAGACTTGCTTGAGTTCTTGATCCGCTCATGGAACCCAACGGAGGGCAAGTTCATCATTCGGGGTCAGGATATTGAGTTTGATGCGACCGACATATATTTCTTGACAGGTTTGTCTCGTCGCGATGAGAGACCACTCATGGAGGGTTTACGGGCTACCAGTGAGACTCTTGACATGTTGATAGCACGGGTGTGCCCAGGGTCACACAAATCAGCCACTAGCGGGAAATTGCAGATCCCGACAATAGAGGACATGAACCTTCGCATAGTATTGTTTATGATTACGAGAGCAGCAGGCTCTCAAGAACAGTATGACGCAACGAAGACCCAACTGCAATTGGCTCTAGACTGTCTTACTCCAACCATGTACAACTGGGCCGATGCAGTTCCTTTGAACATGAAGAGGCAATTAACTAAATGCTAATGGGGAGAGACCAAACAATTTGGATATGGATCCATCCTAATACCGCTCATCCTGGAGTGGGTACCATTACTTCAGCTGCAGTATATGGACCTGTATGTGCTAGGACCGGGAGAGACTCGCATTACTAGATAGGCACACGTGATGCCACGAGGAGGTGGCTGTTGGCCAGTGTCATGGGGAGTACTATTCCGGAAGTGGTTGGATCGACAGAAGGTTATCGTCGAGGATTGGCCCTACGCGGGCATAGACTTCCGAGGAGATCCTGACATGCTACTCCCACCTGGTGAGCAGTGGGATGAGGAAGGTAACACACTTGGTCAAACATCACACTGTTTATGTGTTTTGTTTTTTATAATGTTTTTTGGATTTTCACATGCATATCTCTTAATCGTTATGTTCATGTCATTTGTAGATGTGGGACCTGAGAGACCTATGGGGCTCGCTCCTAGAGCACAAAGGGAGGACAACAGAGAGCTGGCTCTGCCTCGCCCAAGCAGTGATGCAGAGGAGGAGATCGCCCAGAACCTTAAGGGCCTGACTGATGGGATCACAGATTACAGGGGAGTCGAGGACGTCACGCGAGCGTACCAAAGACATACTGTTGGTGTGACACCTAGGATGCATAGACTCCTGCGTTGACTAGTGCGGGCGGTGGTCTGCTAGAGGGAGCAGAACCCACCATAGTAGACACCTAGGTTTCTTTTTCTGCTATTTTTGAGAGACATGTGTCTCGGATGTATCATGAACACATACTCTATTTTTTGACATACACATTATTTTTTAGCACCTCAGTGCGCCACACGATATTTATATATGTTTATGTTATATGGTTCTTGTTTGTTATGTATGAATGTTTGTCCATGATTTATATTTGTGTAAATGCCCACTTAATACATAAGTAACTAATGTCTCAGCGAATATTCATAACACTTGCATCAAAGACAAAGAACACAATAAACAAGAAAACACCTAACGCACCAAACCATAAGAGGTATAACGGCACACAGGTTCATTTTTACACAAGCTTGAACCACTATGGAGAGCTATGCTTGAAAAAGATTAACATGCCCCTGACAAAATATCACAATTGAGGTACATGCCCCCCAAGCTTCATTGCATTCCATGAAGTAAATGTAATGAAGGTTTAAAAGAAGAGACCTAAGAAAGACTTGATTGACAAGAGGGAAATGATTCATTTTTTAAAGTGAGGTTGACACCGTGAAAGAACTATCCTTGAAACACCTTGATTCGTTTTTTAACGAGCTTGACACAAGAGTGGGAACTGTGCTCAGGATGCCTAGTTTCATTTGCTAGAGAGGTTGAGACGGGAACAAACTATCCTCAGGCCCTTGCTTCATTTTTTAATGAGGTCGACACAAGATCAGACTATCCTCAGACTCATGTTCATAGGCTGTAAGAAAACATGGCTCCCAAGAAATCTTCACCGAACGGAAGAAGCACCCTCTGGGAGGAACACATGTCATTAGAGACCAATGACAGATCGGGTTCCAATGCCCCCGTACATAATGTACGAGACCATCTGCATGATCATTAGCAAAGGTGGAGACAGAACGGGTAGCCACATAATTGACCTGTGGAAAGGAAGGTACTGTTTGCGGATGAGAACCAATGGGGGATGATGGCGGTACAGGAGGCACCGGGTGACTAAAGAACGACAATTGATCGATAGTCACCATTCTTCCATCGTGCAGAAAGAAAACCACATGGAAAAGTTAAGAAATGAGAGCTCCCATGGAATAAATATAATCACGGCCAAGGAGAAGATTGAAATCTAAAGCACCTTGGAAAACCATCACATTGGTATAGGCGGTTTTTCCTCCCAGAGTAACAGGGAACTTCGAAAGGATCCCTAAAGGTTGATTAGTTCCTCCGTCCAATGCTAACAGATTTTGAGTGAATGGCACAAGCTTTGGGGAGCCCAAATCTTGCCAAGTAGTGAAAGGCATGAGGCTAACCCACGCACCCTCATCCAAGATAGTGCCAAGTACTACCTTATCATAGGCATGTACTGTAATCTGGAAAGGCACATAGGATGGAAGGCGGAAAGTAGTCAAGTGACTCCAGTCGAAGGAAATGACTGAACTACTTGGTGGGGGTATCATATGATTGCCCCCATGCTCTACAAGAACCGAAGAAGGACCCTCTAAATCAGCTGGGATAGGAGGTTCGTTCTCAGACTCAAGAGAATCTAATGAGACAAGAAGAACATGAGCAGTTTGATCATGATGCTCTTCCAGAACAGAATGAGGTAATGAACCCAAGTCAAAACTCTCTCTGACCAATGGTTGGTCGGGAACAGGCTTAGCACAGCTAGGCTTGGGAAGAGGAGGATGGAAAAGAGAAGAATCCATATCAATCTCTTTGTTAATGGGGAGAGGGTCTGAAGAGAGCCTCTAATAACCAACTGGAAGGGGAGGCAAAGAAGCTGTAAGGCTTCCCAAAATAGCGGAAGCTTTATCCATGAGTGGACAAAGGTGAAGGGAATGGTTGCCTTCACATAGCCTACAGGGGAATCGAATCTTCCCTTTATTCTTACCACTGCTAATTGAGGATTGAACATCGACATGAGCTTCAGAGGATGATGAGGGATGAGCCAAATCGTGAGACCATACTTCTAAGATCTTAAGAATGCCAGGACAATCATGAAGAAGATGGTCACCCTTGCACAATTTACAAGGAAACTTAACCTTCCGCGGAGGAGCAGAAGGTGTTTTGACCTGAGATGTACTCGAAGCAATAGTTGCATGGGTGGCCTTGCACTTATCAAACTTCTTCTTCTTCCTCTTCTTAGTCTCCTGGTTACTAGATGTGGAACTTTCACCAGGAAAAGTAGGAGATGAAGATGAAGAAACAGGGGAAGAAGGTAGAGGCTCAACCTTGGATTCATCGTGTCATGATTCAGACGAATGAGATGGTGGAATAGGAGTCATGACACTTAGGACCACCGAGGTTGAAAACAACCAAATGGGCAAACCGATGGTTAACCCAGGCAAAGACAATGTTGCCATGTATGGAGCACCCGCATTTCCAAAAGAAGGAAATGGACCAGGGTTCCCATCTGGGGGAAGACCTTGGCCAGTAGACATAGGGAAGGTTGCCATCGGGAACGAGCCTGAAAAACACTTGCACTGTAATCAAGAACTCAAACTATTACCAGGAATATTTTGTGGGCAGTAAATTTTATGACACAGGAACAAAACTTGACCTTTTCATGTTTCAAGAATCGAGAAAAGGACGAAAAGGTGACTCTATCTCTTTCGAGGTTTAATGAGCCTAAAAGAACAAGTGCTCAAATGATCATTTTCTTTTAGAGAGTCGAAAAGGAATGAAAGTGACTACTCTAGAGAACTAGGAAAAAGGTTTACCAGACAAATCGTAAAACTGCATATACACCTTGGTGATCAAAAGGAAAGAAAAAATGACCAAGGACATTACGTACAGCAGTCAGTCTTCCCAAATGTTGTGTTCGGTGCATTACGGTTCGTAAGGCGGCAAACTCAGCTTCCTATGAATGTAGGATTATAACCTAGTGGGGTCTCCTGATATATACTCGATGGTACGGGGAGAACAAGTCTGTACTAGCAGCTATTGAGTCACAGAAGGAGGAATCACCAAACCTTAAGTGAAAACAATAGTGACTAGGTTTAACGACGCCGGAGCACGTCTCTAGCCTAGACCTCTAGATAATGAGCATTAAGTTCCAATGCATTGTTAGGTTCATTCAATTGATTTTAGAGTTGATCTTGAATTAAGTTTCAGTTTTCAGGCCCTACCGAATGTATCTCAACAATTCCTAGGATGCAGCTACAATGAGTAAAGCATCAACCGTTTCGACGAACGCCTACTTAAAGGAGGGTAGAAAGCTCATTCCCAAGCAAGCACAAGCGAATGCAAACATTAAGAAACACAATGCATCAATACACTAATCTCACGATGCATCGATACTACTAATGAAAGATTTAGAATTCGCTTTTCAATTTCTCAAACATGAAAATTTGAAATGCACATATACTTTCACTTTCATATATCAAATGAATGCAATCCCTTAATTTTTTTTTGTTTTGAATTTAAAGAGACAAACAAGCAAGTGTGAACTGATTGATCCAAACAATTGTGATCTATGCTTGGTAGTGAATAAATCGAATCAACATAAAAAATTGGTTCAATAATCGACACTAAAAATCGACCAGCAAAACAAGTAGCAAAAAACTTCAAGAAAATCAATAAGATGGTTGCGGATGAACCTTGGATAGACAAGCAACCCAAACAAATGGTTCGAAAAACTAAAAAGAGCTAGGTCACAGGGCTAAAGAGACAAGATTCACTTGAATGAAGCCAACAAGCAATAAGCCTCAGCCAAAGCAACTAAAACAAGCTGATGGGAGAGAGAAAACAGCGGGGGATAAGCAAGACTGATGGCTTCAGGAGGCAAAGTTGTAAAAACAACTTGCACAGGAATCATCGTAGGTCTCTAACCAACAACTTGTGACGATAAGCCAATTGTCGCAAGGGTAAAGACAACAACAAAGGGACGTCGTTGTAGGAGTACACCTATCTTCTACGATGGTCCGATTTCAATAATAGTCGTGACTTGACGACAAGGGATCAGCAACACACAGGTCTACAAAACGAGGACAGGGCAACGTCGTCACAGCTATCAAGTTTTTTCCAACACGAGTTTAAAAACAAGTGAAAACTCCTAAACAAACACGAGGCTACTCTTCCAAACAGTCAAGAGACTTCCCAGATAAACCCAGGCAATCAAAAACTGAAGGTGCAAACCCCCAAGATCCAAGAGACACTAAAACAAAAGACAAATCAAAAGTAAACAAGAAGAAAACATACAAAAGACATTCCCCAGCAGAGTCGCCAACTTGTGAAGTAGGAAAGTGTTCCCTCTGCAGACAAAGACAACCCCTCTAGCCCTAGAGTGGGTCCAGTCATAGCAAAACAAAACAACAATCAATTTCCTTGGAGGCCTACCTCAAACCAGTTTTTGGTGAAGTTCCTGTTGTGCTACTCCAGCTTCTGTTTCTTTCTCCTCAATGAACGATCAACCTGAAACACCACAAGAAAACAACAGAGCACATGACTGAGAACAATAATGATCTATTTACTTGTAAATTCAAGGAGTCACAAGCTATTAGGTAGATTATACACAAGATATAGGAAATCGTCACTACTTGTATTAAAAATGAAACAAGAGAAAACTTACAACCATGCCTTGACGTCGCAAGTCTTCTTGGAGGGTCCAGTCGGTATGTTCCTACAAGCATTCACTCTTAAGAATGGGTCACCCCAATAGGAAAATAGTTCTCTCGCACTATCAAGCCCTCATGCAAAGCTAAGATACTCCAAAACCTCTTATCAAACTATAAGGAATCCCACACTTGTCACACTCACACCAAAGCTATCTACTTAGCTTCAAACCAAACTCAAAACTAGTAGCTCCTAACTAAAGAACTAGCAGATCATAGCAATGGTGAGTGGTTTTATAGGAGGAGGAGCCTCCATGAAATGAGGGAGAGGGAACTTATCCTCAAGGGAGGTTGCACAAGAGGTGGAACTACCATCCCAGAGGAGGAAAAGCGACCCAAATTGACCCAACAACCAGCTCTAGAAAAAGCTAGAAGGCCGATTGTTTGAACAAATTCGCCAAATCTGGACTATCGCAGGTCATGAACTAAGGCTCATCGATGACATCGCAAGGAAGCAATGCATTCAAACCAATGTCGCAATAAATAGCTAGGAGCCTTGCGTCGAGCCCTAAAATCTGACCGTTGCGGGAAATACGTGTACACCTGCGACGGTGTCGCGACAAGACTATTCATGACAAGGGATCATCGCATATTTTAATGGCTTACTAGCGACGATGCAGAAACTTAGGGAAAAAGGGTCAGCCTTCAACATCAGAGAGCACTATTTAATCTTTTTTCATAAGTGAGAAGATATGGATATGTGTATTTGATACATGACACAACAGAGGGGCTGAGATGAGGATAGTGACAAATTACTGTGTAACAGCCCAAGGGCTTGATACTCTATTAAATTTAGCTTTAACAAATGTTTAAAGTCTTGAGTTTTGAATACATTTAAGAATTGTAGGAGAGATTAAACCCAAATTATTTATTGAACGAACTCTCTGTGGAGAATGATATCCCTTAAAAATATGAGTCTCAATTTTGACAAAAATTGGTCCTTTATTAATCTAGCGAAAGTTGAGGTAGGCTAATCCAAGATGCCTAATGGACCCAAAAGGAAATATAAGTCTAACAAAAAGTTTTGGTCATCAAATGATAATGGGAAAATGGGTGGATGGGTATTTCAAGATTTTCAATGGACCCCAAGGGTCCATATACAATAAGTGTAATGTTACACTCAATACATACAATGAAATACATACGAGGGAGCATCCCTAAACACGAGAGAATCATGAGATAGTATGATAAAGCAAGTTAAAATGAAAATTTAATGACCTTGATAGAGTGGAAACTAAAATATAGTAACCTTTACTTATGGTCACTCAATTTTGATATGGAAAGAAAATGTTGTAATTCGTTATTTTTTGATACGGAAAGAAAATATTGTAATTCGTTATTTTTAGTCCCTGCCCTCCGGGCCTGGCAGGGACTATAGTAATCGGTTTTGGCCGGTTACTATTAGTTCTACACGCGAATCCATAAAAAACCATATTCATTAACCTAAGTTTCAACTTTATATTTCATAAATCACTTTTTTTAAACCAATACGAAATCTCTACTGTTATTTCGACCACTAAGAATTTTAACCATCTTATTTGGCCTCATATCGAGGCCAGGATCTGGCCAAACTTAGGATAAATCTTGATTTAACATATGGATTCAATCAATTTTCTGAACATGGCAACTAATGCTAGCATTGCATTAGCATTAATTCGCTAACATTAAATGTTAAATGAAGAACTAGAACTACTTTATAAGTTTCGCAAGTGTGCATGCATGCTGAGGTGCCCATCGTTGAAGTTGGCTGCTGGTATGGAGCATATGTGCTGTCGAGCATAGGGGCAGTGATTGCATTTTCATAAGAGCCGACCTGCGTGGGAATCTGCCATGCCTGCAAGTTGATCGAACCCACTATCTGCTGTCCGATTTCCCCTCTTTTTTTTGCAGATTTGATTGGTGCAGACTGTTCGCAGTTGCGATGGAATGGAAGCGGAACGGCAGCCCCTCAGTCTCGGCCGGCAGCTCCTCAGTCTGAGACAGACACATCCATACATATGCTCTGTTACTGTTCCTAAAATACATTCATGTGCATATTCCTAATATATATTCCTAAGCTCTATCAAAATGATTACCTGAGGTTTTGATGCAGGTGCAAGAAATTCTTCAGGCATGCCTCAGATGTTGCTCCGTGGCGGGAATGGGCAGGGTATTCCAGGCATCGTATAAAGCAATATCTTGCAATCGGCGGTCTTTGTAAAGTGCCAGTATTCAGATGTAATAGAGACATTCATATTTGTACTATAAATAAATAAAATTAGCAAAATCAATTTGATGTACTACCATTCCAGATTAACTTGTAACAAATAACAAATTCCATTCCGTTTAACTTGTAGCAGACATTAGATTCCAATTTATAGGCCGATCTCTCCTTTCTTGTGTGAAAAATACTTAGTTTAATAAAGTTAAAAAGAATTGAACGAATCCCAAATTTAGCAAGGCCAATGTTTCTAACGTATAAATAATAACTCCATCGTAGGAACAGCTCTGCATTTCATGTTTTTTTTTGCATTTTGCAAGATTTCGACCACGGCAGAAATGTTCAAAGGACATTCATCAAGAGTGACAGTAATTATATGCAACGCCAATGAAACAGGCCTAATCAAATACGCCATCTTATTAAATTTCAAAACTAAAACATTACATGCAGAGTTCCTATTATTCATACATATAGAGTTCCTATAACAACAAACAAAGAAGCGATGTAAAGCAAATCTGCAAACAAAGTGAAATTGCATATATCAAAATCATAATCAACAGATATACAGATTTAGTTCTCGAACCTAAGCGTTGGAAATGTCCATAGCCTGGGGGCTGAGAAGCCCCAGGCGGATGTCCTCGCTGTGCAGAGAAATCTCATGACCGTGTTCATAATTGGTACTATTCAGAGCTCCCAGAATGCTGCGAAAAACAACGACCTCGCAAGGCAGAGTGAGAGGTCCCGCGAAATCAAAACCATATTCCTTCTTTGCATCGTCTAACAGCATCCGGAACAGAGGGTGATTCAGACAAGTAGGAAAAAGGAGAAAATGCTTCAGCCGTTGAGGATGTGATTCCAATTCTTTGTAAGTGCAATCCAGAACTTGGACAAAAAATTAAAATATAAATTCATCACGGCGCGAACTAATTTTCGTCGATGACCCCATGAGGTGAATTTCAGTTTCTTATTTCAGGAAAAGGAAGCAAAATTTAAAATATCCCCGATCTGGGTTTTGTGCAGAAGGACCTATATTGACTTTAATGCGAGACTCTTCCAGAAATTCTGAGCTGTTTCATACATTTGCAGGTTCTTTCAATGCTAGTTTTGCAAAAAACGTCCTGCGAGCTAGACTGTGACCTCAAGCACGAAGCCGTTCTGCCCGGAAACATTACCGTTCCCATTGTATCCAAAGCCATCAAATGCGACAAGGGGGAGCACATGCACTGGAGGTTCAACGATTCAAGTAACTTTTGAATTTGCAAGCCACCTCATAAAATGATGAAGCTGCCAGAAGAGAAATGAATTACCTGGTTGTCAAAAGAGACAGGCACGCTTAAAAAGTTTGCAATCTCTAGAACTGTATGCCTATGAATTCGATCTTTAAAAGAAAAAGAAAGACAGAGTCCTCAGAAAGAAAATTACGCAGAGAAGTAGATCGCCCCGTACTGATCTTTGTATCATCTTTTCCCTTTGAAGCGCCATGAACAACATTAGATTCATCCTCATCCGCGGAGGCATTCACCCTTTTCGAACTAGAAAACATTGATTAGCAGCTGCAACCAATTCCTCCGAGATCAGGCCTGCTGTAAGCATCAAGTTGTTTTCGAATGGCATTAGCTACGCGTGCTCGACTGCTAAACAGCGATGCCTGGTTTCTTCCGCCACGTTTCGCTCATGCACATCATAACATCAATGGGGTTACTGTGTTTCTGGGGTTACTGTGTTCTTTAACCTCGCTAGTAAACCTCGCATCGTTGTTTAAACCTACTGGATGGGAGATCGTGGTAAGTTATACACAGAAATATTCACTAACGTACATGTGGTAAGACACGCGGTAGCTAATAAAGAAATATCGACTGACAAGTGGTGATTTATCTGGGCACTTTATAACTAATATTAAGAGCAATGCATATTTAATATATATGTTTTTACTGAGATAATACTAACTTAGTCCTATTCATTCTCGTCGGCAATAGTTAGAGACAATGTAAATGGTTTACTTCATACTATATTATCAAAACATCAAATTAACTTGATGAATTAGCTGTCAACTGATTCTCAAATTGCTGACTGGACTCAAGTCTAGGGCTCTCTCGTATTTCAATTTCATGAGGCCTGGACATGTGCTCAGATTGTATATATTCTTGCAAGGATTCTAGCAAGTCGCTTTCGAATTCCACATTCCCAATTCCTACATCCATGTAACCATACATTGCAACACATCGATACAATTTGTATTCTTTTGGATCAACCCGCCGGAATCGAAAGCGTTCTTCAGCTGGGACTGTGTTGACGGGCATGTACTTCACACAAACAAATACAACAACGGAATGGATGGCAGGGAGATTGGTTATAAAATATGAAAATATGGGTGGAATTCCCTGTGGCAGTTCAGAGAACAGAAGCCCAATGCCTGGAACTCTTGTCACATTTAAGCTTGAGAATAGACTATTCACTTGTTCTTGGGACACCTTGTGTTCGGCCTCATAAGCATATCTCCTTACGTGCACGTAATGCCAAACGTACATTGTGAACAACAAAACTGCTGCAAAAGCTAAGGGTAGGTATCCTCCTTTAGGAAACTTGTAAAGAGCTGTTGAGTAGTATACCCACTCTGTTGATCCAATCACGAGCACATACATTGCAACCAAATATATATTTGTTTGCCATATCATAAGCATTATGAGCGTCAGCAACGTTGACGTGACGATCATATCACCAACCACAGCTATCCCTGCACGTAATAAACATTCCAAAATATAAATCAGAAGATAGATATATAAAATTCTATACAAGTTTGTTGTGTACCATGGAACTGAAGAAAAAGCAAACCCGCCGGCCATAATCAAGCAACTGCACCGGCCCTTTCATTTGCTGCCAAGAACAGAAGGCAGGCTTGGATACTAACGTTATTTCTACTTGCATTATTTTCGTCTGTTGGAGGGGACCAGCTCGCCAAAAGCTACTGACACTTTGCTAGCAGCGCTCAAGGCTAGCAACTGCACCGGCCCTTGCATTTGCTGCCAAGAACAGAAGGCAGGCACTGCCAGCTATGGAACTGCACCTACGCTCTTGCCCAGGTGAAACTTGAATAAAAACCATGCACAGGGGAGGCTGCTGGTGGCTGGACCAGCTAGGCAGGGACTAGCTGCCATGCAGCCTGTCTTGTTTTTATACGGAAAACCATTTAAATATAGAGGATACAAAAAACTCTCATGGATGTACCCTTTCCTAACATCAATCTTGTAAAGTTCTCAATGACCCCCTTAAATAATCATTTAATAATTAATGTGTGTTAATCCTTGAAGATGAAATGATATGATATGGTATACTTCGTATATACTCCATTAAAGGCCAACTTTGGATATAAGGGATTTAAAGGCCTATAAAATATTGAAGTTATAGAAACTCATGTATTGCTCCAATTTATAATATTTTCCTTTCTTCATATTTCAATAAATATAAGTATAATCATTATGACGGAAGGTACGCGGAGATATTAGGCGATATGTAGATTTTCGTCTGTTAATTTCTTATTTAAATATATATAAAATGCTTTTACATTAAATTTTGTGTTATAAATGAGAGGGAGAAATTTTGTAAAGTCAGAAAGGGTTATTTTTGGCCCCTTCTATCTTTTAACATATATTTGAGATTGAGTATTTTTATTTCCAAAAAATTATATAACAAAAAAATGCATTTTTTTTAAATATTTTGAATTTTATTTAATAACAATTTTTTTAATAAATTTATTTTTCATTTTTAATGTGGTTTAATTTTAATTATTTAATATTTTGTAGTGTTTTACCCTTGGATTGGGTGATTAGATAACATTGCCCATGTGTTTCAATTAATGTATGTATTGTGACCAGTTTCCATTTACATATTAGATGTCGAAACAAATGACAAAGAAAATCAACACCCATAACATGCAAAGGGTTATTAACATGGTTTGGGAGCTTCTCACCATCGTGGGTCTTTAGAAGTTATTTGCCTCCAACTCAAGCGATGATTTCATGTGCCCTCTACAATCACATGTCGCCATTATCATGTTGGATTTAGAAGGAAAGATGCTTGGTTATATTAGGACTAGTTTTTTGGATGGAGGACATGTTTCCCTTCCTCTCCAAGTAAATCCACCTTTCTAGTTAGT
Organism: Pinus taeda; assembly: GCA_000404065.3. Lineage (NCBI taxonomy): Eukaryota > Viridiplantae > Streptophyta > Pinopsida > Pinales > Pinaceae > Pinus > Pinus taeda. The sequence continues at coordinate 195,058 of APFE031399162.1, forward strand.
TCTCCCAAATTAACTTTTGATCATTTTTATTTTTAGTGTTATGTTAGTTGTATGGTGTCAAAGATCTCTTTTCCTAGACTTCTTTATTCTCATCTCTTGCTTATTTTATCCCTTTTAATTTGTTATCCCTTTCCTAATGCTCTCTGTTTTCTAACCCTTGGTTTTAGAGGATTGGTTTTCTCCTTTAGCTATCCCAACCCCCATTATTTCCTCCTCTATGGCACCTTTCATTATGTCATGTCCCTTCTCAAGGATATTAGTCACAGGGTGCAGCTACACATTTTTGGCACAATTTTGACTTAGGAGGAGGACCCCACACTTAGACTTAGGAACTATGGGGGGAATTCGACTTTATTTTGCAGCTAATGGAATGTGGGGGCCACCCACATGAGGAAATTCGAACTTGGCCATTCAATGAGCTTAGAGGGAATCGAATGGGTGGATGGAGGGGCCCACATGAGGCTAAAGTGGCCCAAGGTATCAAAAGGAGGATCAGCTCTCATTTTCGAGTATCTTGAACATTTGCAAACAAACACTCTTTTGCACGCTCTGTTGCTTAGCGAGTCTACTGGTTGTTTAAACATGAATCCCTCATGTGTGAGATTCAACCTCTTCTTCGGGGGACCATCCAAGCCCGCCCTAGGGAGGTCGTTCCACAGGAGTTTCAAGGAGTTCGGTAAAGTCACGCACTTCAGCCATCAGCACAGAGAGGGATCTGTGTACTTCCTAGGCAGCAAGAAACACGCAGGAGGAGTTGGAAGCCAACAAAGAGATTCATTTCTTGCTCGGAGTTCCGAGAACTGAGGAGGTTGCTTGTTGAGGACATTTTCATTGGAGTTTGTAGCTAGCTAGACCAGTGCATCAGTTATTCGAATTTATGGGCAGAGGGATTGCATAGAGGCCTGTAGCAGCAATTCATGGGGACTTGGGAGAGTTGTCAATCTTGGCCAAGAGCCATCCGGGGGTCAAGGAGTTGGATAGCATAGGTAAAACCACCATTTTAGAGGTGTTTACAAATGGATTTGCAGGTTGTTTCTTGCAAGTCGAATTTGGCAATCGAAACTAGGGAGAGGCTCCAAGGAGGTCAAAAATCCAAATTCAAAACCAACGAAATTACCTTTTGGGTTTTTCTGGGTTTTTTCCAAGGAGTCTGGGGTTGAAAGAATATAATTTTTTGGGCATTTTTTGGGCACCTTCTAGCAAGTCAAAATTCAGCAGGGCAGTAGTTTACTAAGGAAACATAGTGCAGAGTGGTGTAGCAACTGGGAAGCCTTCAGCTAAGCTATTTTCCCACTTAGGGTTAGTCTTGTTTGTTCATTGGGACAAGTTTGGGTGCACCATTCCATTTCATATTGTATCTAGCCCTCTGATTTTTAATAATATGGCTCAGTAGTTCCTAATTGGCAACGTTTTCATGGGTGTCTAATGTGTGTTTTTATTTTTATATGTAGCTGCACTATTTATTTTCTTAATATCACTCACATTTTGACTTAGGAACATTACACATTATGATGTTTGGAAAATACTAAGAGGGGACGAGGGTGAATCAATATTTTAAAAACTCACAATAATAATTTTCCTTTCTGAAATATATACGTGAATTCACTGAACCCAACTCGCGTATGTACGTGACTATTGTAATAGAAACTAGCGTATGCTTAGTAAACTTATAAAATAGCTAATTCTTTATCTATTAAACTTAAATCAAAATGTAAGATATTTATCAGGTACTTGATAAGCAGTAAGCAGGTGTAGTAAGAATAGAATAAAGTATCACACATAAGTAACACACATGAAAACCAAGATTTAAGGTGGAAACCCAATGTGGAAGAAAACCACCGCTTCTGTCGTCCCAGTCTTCAAACTTATTAATATCAAAAACTTCTTACATTCTTGTATTGGTGTAGAGTCATGCCAGTACATAGGCACCCACCTGCTAAAGGCTACAACCTTCACTTGTTCTCCAGCTCCTACTGGAAGGGAGCTCGAACCCCCTTATCTGATTACCAGCTACTACTAGCAGGAAGCTTCAACTTCCTCATTGAAGGCTCAAAACCTCAACAACATCTGTGGACCACGTTTAATAAATTTTCACACTGGATCCACCTGCTTTAATACATCACAACTTGTAGATCAATTGAAGGAAACACCAATTTAATTCAAACAAAACAGTGAGATCACTATAATTAGAACACATAACTAAACTCAGAATATTGCATCAACACATAGAATCAATTGCAACCCTGATCATTCATATGCCAACATGTATATGCTACTTCACTTAAGGAAACCCGCATGTATATGCACTTTTCTGTAGAGAAACCTGCGTACAAATCTCAATATACTAAAGACTTGTAATTTTGAATTAGACACAGAGTTGACCAAAGGTATTCTGAAATATTTTGTTAGCTTACAAAACCCTCATACAATTAGCAACATCGATAATCTTTTCAACCAATCAACATGTAACCAAATTCAACTTCATCATTCAATCAATTCTACTTCAGACATTATCACTCAACCTAGACCAAGATGAGGACATCATTAACAGACAGTAGAGAAACAACAACACTGACCAGGTTGATTAGTCATTTATGAGTAGAAACCCTTCCTTTATATACGTGACTTTAAAGAAACGAACCCGCGTGTATACACAACTTCATCGAGACCAACCTGTGTACAAATATGAAAATTTTGACATAAAGTTGCGTAGCTCTTTAGAACTTTAGAAAGACCCAGATCATAATATTCATAGATAAAATCACGTATCAATACTTAGATCTAGTCAATCCATGAGTATATCATACAATGGAAAGTAATTTCACCTTTCATGATCCTGATCCATCATTGTATTCATCGGTGCATAGTTATTTCAGATCTATGTGTCAACTATGACCCTTACAATGCAAATATACTTCAAATTGAAGTAATCATAAAAAACCCTTTCACATGCACACTTAGAACTTTGATCTTCACCTCCTTATATAGTTAGAGCCTTAGCCAATACCATGGGTCAAAACTACGTGGTAATCTTGGATGGTATCAAGTAACCATTACTGCGCTCAATATTGTGGACTAATACCATGGTAAGGACCCTTGGTATTCTTAAATTAGTGTGCCAGCATGTATGCGACTTTGCTTCCTTGTACATACATGTATGTGCGACTTGGCTTTGACGAACCCGCGTATAGATCTTCAAATATTCACCTTTATCAAACTTTTGATTATGATCTGTAAGCCTTTATCCCATCATTCTTTTATTATGTTCCATCACTCTGTCACTTTTGAGCTAGCCTGTGGATTCATCTAGTTACCACATACTTGTTCTAGTATAAGTGGGTTTCCATGAAGGACAACACATGCATCATAATGCCAACAATATCCCCCTTTGGACTTGATGGAAACCATGTTGGTGTTGATCACCTCAACCTATAGAAACCTATTAGATACATAAAATAATCGTTATTCAAACACCAAGATACTCTCCCCCTAAGACATCAAGGGCAAAGGGTGGACCAAAGCTCCTCCTTTAGATTTAATTTGCACTATATTATCCATGCTCCCCCTAAGCATATGCTGAATCTTCAAAAAGATTTTCAAATGAAGAACATGACTCTATAACTCAACTAAGTATAACCTTCCTATCACCAAGGACTCAGACTTACATCAATCACCCAACCAAGTGGGATTACATATTTGACATGACCTCAAAAGTCCATACATGACTGAATATGACAATTATTACATCATAGGTCTCCACATGACCTTTACATCAAATGATAGATATGACATTAATAACTAAAACCAAAAGATCTTAATTGTAGCATAATTCAGCAACCATAATGCCAACAATGCATTATATTCTGCAAGGCTAATGCTCCCCCTAAAACTGCGCTACCTGTTCATTGTCAACAACTCATTCATCAAAGCATCTTCATCAATTAGATAAATATCAATGAGAAAAAAATAATTCAATACCATATCAGTAGATTGTACCCATCAACACCAAACCAAGAAAAATCAAATCATAGTTGTCAGTAGCATGTCAGAGGCTGATCTTAAGTCTATCCCATTGTTTTTTTATCAGAGAAAACATACGTGATTGTTTGCAAAGAAACTCGTGTATATACACGACTATACTTCATGAAACTCGTGTACAGAAAGAAACCTTTTGGATTGTCACCTATAGACTAAGCAGACTAGATTAACATCAAAATGAGGCAGAGACAAATCCCAGTTTCTATTTGAGATATTCAAATGCTTCTCTGGGAAGAGTTTTAGTAAATTTATTAGCAACTTTTTCTTTGGAGGAAACATACTCCAATTTAACCTTATGCTGAAGCACTTGTTCTCATATAAAGTGATACTTAATTGTAATATGCTTGGTCTTGGAGTGCATACAAGATTTTATGAAACACTAATAGCACTTGTATTATGACATAGGATGGAGATTGGTGGAGAACATTTGATTTGTATATCTTGTAATGTTTGCATCATCCAAAGAAGTTGTGGGCAACAAGATGCAACAACCACATATTCTGCTTCCACTGTAGATAAGGAAATGGAACTTTGTTTCTTGTTGAACCAAGATACCAATCAGGGCCCCACGTAAAATGCACCTCCATTAGTGCTTTTTTGGGAATCAACATTTCCAACCCAATCCACATCTGTGTACGCATGAAGGGTAAGATCTACATCTTTAGGATACGATAGACCAAAGTCTCAGGTTTCTTGGAGATGTTTGAATATTCTCTTTACTACTTGAAGATGTGATTCCTTTGGATTGGCTAAGAAACGCCCAATAATCCCAATTGGATGCATGATATATGGTCTCATACATGTTAGATAAATCAGACTTCCAATCATAGACATGTACTTTGGTTGATTTACTACGAGAGAATTATGATTAGAACTGAGGCTACATCATGTCATCATGGGAGTAAATACATGTTTACAATCTTCCACCTCATACTTCTTTAGAATCTACTTGAGATATTTTGTTTGTGAGAGGAAGATGCCATCTTTTGCTTGTTGCACTTGTAGACCAAGAAAATAGGTTAGTTCCCCAAGTAAAGACATTTCAAATTCTTGTTGCATAACAGAGGCAAGTTTTTGACTCATAGATTCTTCGTTACTGCCAAACATGATATCATCAACATAAACAACAATAATTAGCAGGTTATCACCCTCAATTTTTGTGTACAAGTTGTTTCCTACGAATCCTTTTGTGAAACCTTGTTGTTGAAGATATTTGTCAAGACAAAAATACCATGCCCGTGGAGCTTGTTTTAACCCATATAAAGCCTTTTTGAGTTTGCATACAAGGTTTTCATCATTCCCCAAAATGAATCCTTCTAGTTGTTCAATATATACTTCTTCTATATCATTGCAATTTGATGTGGGAAAGTATTCATCATCGTCATCCTCTTTTGTTGATGTCACCTTTTTGGGATCTGTGCATTCTTCATTAATCACAACATCAATGCATTCAACAATTTTCCGAAGTCTCTTATTGTAACATTTGTATCATTTTCTTCTAGATGAGAAGCTAATAATTATTATTTCATCTGTTCTAGCTTCAAACTTACCAAGTTTTTCATCATTATTTTTTATGAGACATTTACTTCCAAAAACTCTAAAATTCTTTACAGTGGGAGGCTTACCATACCAAAGTTCATACGGAGTTTTATCACTATTCACACGAACATGATCCTTGTTGAGAATATTTACTACAGTGTCAGGAGTTCCAAACTCATCAAGCATAGCATGAGCCATTTGTTGAATAGTTATATTCATTCTTTCTACCACGCCATTTTGTTGAGGAGTTTTAACTATAAAAAATTGTATTTTTATGCCATGTTGTTCACAGAAATCAAAGAATTCATCTGATATGTATACATCTCCTTGGTAAGATCTGAGAAACTTGATTTTTTAGATCTAATTCATTTTTAACTAATTCTTTGAAGACTTTAAATTTATCAAATGCTTCATCTTTTTGTTTCAACAAACCAATATAGCACATTGTAGAAAAGTCATCAATGAATAAGAAATAGTATTGTTCTCCACAAGGTGACATTTTCCTTACTAGTCCACACAAATCAGTATGTATAAGTTCAAGAGGCTTACTTTTTTATCCTTCTTTGGCATTGAATTGAACTATGGTTTGCTTACCGAAATGACATGACTTACATATGGTACTTTCTAGTAGGGTGATGTTGGGTAGATAATGAAAAACTTTGAGTCTACTTGATTTGCATATTTGAGAGAATATTAGATGTCCCAACCTTCTATGTCATAACCAATTTTCCTCTTCCTTGCCTAGGTAACATTGTTCTTGGCCATCTTTCAATATAAACAGATTGCTCGAGGTTCTTATTCCTTTTATTATGATCTTTCCTATGTCAAGTTCATGAACCACACATTCTTTTGATCAGAATACCACCTCATTTCCATGGTCAAACATTTGGCTAACACTCAACAAGTTATGCTTTAATCCATTAACATACATAACATTACCGTCTTTAACCTTTTCTTTTAGAAAAATAGAGCCTTTACCCTTAATGACAGAAGGTGAGTCATTTCCAAAAATGACATTCTTTTCTTTCTCTAAAGCATTGTATGAAGTAAGTTTATCTTTATCACCTTTCATGTGTCTCAAGCATCCTCTATCAATTTACCATTGATTTTCTTGTCCTTCTGCAAATAGTGCTATGCCACAACTTTCAGACTGTAACTCCTTCCTTTTCCATACCTTAGAATTTGTTGATATTTGCTCTTTTTGAGATGTTGGCTGTAATTTTCTCCTACATTCAGATTCTTCCTTTCCAGATTTATTGCAAAATGAACATTCAATTTCATATATAAGAGGTGAGAAGTTGTTATAAGTGTTCTTCTTGACTCCTGGCCCATTCCTTTTTTTTCTTGCTTCTCTAGTCATGATGGTTTTGTATGCAACACATTGAGCAACCTTATGACCAAAATTATGACATGAGAAACATTGTCCATTAAAGAAGAAATTTTTGTGATCATAGAATCTTCTGGTGTCATTTACCTTTTGACTAGTGGTTCCGTTGTTGTCATCCTTGGATTATAGTGAACATGATTTACCTGTGGAATGCCTTTATTATTTTGCTAAGGACTAAAGTTGTGCTGAATAGTTTTTGCTGCATTTAGATAGCTTCTTGTGGTGGATGAATACTTTTCTATTTGAGATGTTTCTCCAGTGTATCCAAGACCTGTCTTCATGAGAGGAGAGCATTGTACCTTGATAATATCATCTAAGGTCTCAAATCCTTTAGAAAATCTAAGATTCAAAGTTTTTATTTTCTCAAGTTCCTTTCTTAGACTTCCTACGTTACATTCTAACTTCTCATTATGCTTTTATTTTTCTATGAGTTGATGCTTCAATGTATCTATGACTACTTTGTTTTATTCCGAGCAAATTTTGAGTTGAGTAATTTCTTCAAAGAAATATTTTTCCTCTAAAGCATCCACAAATTTATCATTAGAATCTTTAATATTTTTCTTAAAAGCCATGAGTAATTTAAGATCTTGATCGGATTCTTATTCTTCGCTATTTGACAAGCCATCACTATCTTCATGAGTATAATAAATTATTCTATTGGAAAACCATCTCCTATTACCTTTTGCAATACCCTTCCCTTTGTCATGGTTGTATTTATGAGGACATTTAGCAGCATAATGACCAACTCTACCACAAGAAAAACATTTGAAGGGAAGCTTACCTCTGAATCTTCCAATGCCAAGTTGAAGTTTCTTTACAAAGTTCACCTCATCTTCTTATGATATATATCCTAATTCCTTGTGTTCTTCCTTTTCTTTTCCTTTTGCAAATGCTTTAAATTTGGCTTCTCTAACTTCTAAGGGACCTCCTTTCCTCATTTCAAAAGCATTTAGGATCCCGTGAAGTTGAACAAAAGTAAGAGTGTGCAAATCCTTCTTCTCTTCAATGGAAGACACTTTTGACTCGAATTTAGAAGTTAAAGATATTAATATTTTCTCTACTAAAGTGGTTTCCTTTATTTCTTCACCTGTATTTTTCATGTGATTTACAATACTTTCATCATTATGCATTTTGAGAGTTTCATATTGAATTCTAAGAGTTTGGAGTTTAGCACTTTTTACCTTAGTATCACCTTCATATCTTTTAATGATTACGTCCCATATTTCTTTTGTTGTGTTTAACTACATAACTTTGACAAAATCTGATTCTATCAGACTTCCCAATAATGCATTGACATCTTTGGCATTGGTTTCATACGTCTTCTTTTTTGGTGCATCTATGGGAACTGCAGCTGGATATTGGTAACCTCCTTCCGCAATTGCCCAAACATCTGCTCCAAGGGACTAAAGATAGGATCTGGTTCTTGTCTTCAAATATATTAAATTATTTCCATTGAAGAGTGGTGGGCTAATAGATGTTGTTCTGTCTTGATTTCTCATCTTGGTATATCTTCCTTCAAGCGATCAAGCTTCTTTTGAAGGACCTGCTCTGATACCAATTGTTGGGAAAAATACTGAGAGGGGGGGTGAATCAATATTTTAAAAACTCACAATAATAATTTTCCTTCCTGAAATATATACACAACTTCACTGAACCCAACTCGTGTGTGTATGCGACTGTTGTAATAGAAACTAGTGTATTATTAGTAAAATTATAAAGCAGCTAATTCTTCATCTGTTAAACTTAAATTAGAATGTAAGAGATTTATCAGGTATTTGATAAGCAGTAAGCAGGAGCAGTAAGAACAGAATAAAGTATCACACATAAGCAACCCACATGAACACCAGGATTTAAGGTGGAAACCCAATGTGGGAGAAAACCACCATTATTGTCATCTCAGCCTTCAAACTTATTAATATCAAAAACTTCGTACATTCTTGTACTAGTGCAGACTCATGCCAGTACGTAGGCACCCACCTTATGAAGGCTACAACCTTCACCCATTCTCCAGTTCCTACTAGAAGGGAACTCTAACCCCCTGATTTGATTACCAACTACTACTAGCAGGAAGCTTCGACTTCCTCACTGAAGGCTCCAACCCTCAGCAACATCCATGGACCACATTCCTGCTTTAATACATAACAACTTGTAGATCAACTGAAGAAAAAACCAACTTAATTCAAACATAATAGTGAGATCACTATAACCAGAACGTAGAACTGAACTCATAATACTACATCAACACACAAAATCAACTGCAACCATGATCATTCATATGCCAACATTTATATGCTACTTCACTTAAGGAAACCCATGTGTATACACTCTTTTCTGTAGAGAAACCTATGCACATATCTCAATATACTAAATACTTGTAATTCTGAATCAAACACAGAGTTAACCAGAGGTATTCGGAAATATTATGTTAGCTTACAAACCTTCATACAATTAGTAACATCAATAATATTTTTCAACCAATCAACATGTAACCAAATTAAACTTCATCATTCAATCAAATCTGCTTCAGACATTATCACTCAACCCAGATCAACATGACGACATCATTGATAGATAACAGAGAAACAATAGCACTAATCAGGTTGATCGATCATTTATGAACAAAAGCCCTTCCTTTATATACGCGACTTTGAAGAAATGAACCCACGTGTATACATGAATTCATCGAGGCCAACCTGCGTACAAATCTGCAAATTTTGACCTAAAATTGCTCCCCCCTTCAGAACTTCAGAAAGACCCAGATCAGAATATTCAAAGATAAAAACATGCATCAATACTTAGATCTAGTCAATCCATGAGTAGATCATACGATGGAAAGTCATTTCAGGTCTCATGATCCTGATCCATCATTGTATTCATCGGTGCATAATTATTTCAGATCTATGTGTCAACTATGGCCCTTACAATGAAAATACACTTCAGATTGAAGTATTCATCAAAACCCCTTTCACATGCACACTTAGCACTTTGATCTTCGCCTCCTTATATAGTTAGAGCCTTAGCCAATACCATGGGTTAAAACTGCATTTGTGTTGGTGGTAATCTTGGATAGGATCAAGTAATCGTTATTGTGCTCAATATTGTGGGATAATACCATGGTAAGGACCCTTGGTATTATTAAATTAGTGTGCCAGAATGCACCTGACTTTGCTTCTTTGTACCTACGTGTATACATGACTTCGCCTTGACGAACCCACATATAGATCTTCAAATATTCACCTTTATCAAACTTTTGATTCTGATTTGTAAACATTTGTCCCATCATTCTGTGATTATGTTCCATCACTCTGTCACTTCTTAATTAAATTGTGGATTCATCTAGTTACCATATACTTGTCCTGGTACAAGTGAGTTTCCATCAAGGACAACACATGCATCATAATGCCAACATATCATGCACTCAAGTTCTCTATATTCTCATCATGGATGTAGAAAGTTTCATAGTCAACCCATTTCTCATGCCTAGTAGGGGATCAAGCCTCTACTACTCTATCTTAGAAGTGTTCATCTCCAACAACTTGGGTAGAAAATAATACTGCAAAGGACAAAACTAGGGGGAAAGGAGTTACATTCACAATACATTGAGGTATATGTGAGGTATTAGGTCCTAGATATAAGTCCCTTTAAAAGTAGAAATACTAAGTATCTACAAATAATGGATTTGTACTAGCAGATTAATAAAATCATGGGGAAAGTTTTGGAAGTAAGGCTCAACTTGAAATTCTTATTTGCATGGATGTTGCTCAATTGTAAGTTAAAAACTTATATCACAAGGTCTCCTTCCTAGCAAATAAGATAGTTGGATTGGAGTTTGTGGTCTGTGAGAATAATCCTAGAAGCCCTAAAGTAGTAGCAATTGACTCCCCCTCTATTTCATATTCACAAGTTTATAGTTGATTTGTTCTTATTTCTAAGCAGCAATACTATTGTCCATCATACACATAATTCTAGGTTGTTTACTTAGAATGTATAAAATGCTAGCATTTTTTTCTTATTAACAATTGGTTCAATGTTTATTGTAAACTCTTTGGAAAAAAGGACTTATACTTCTATTGTTGGTTTAGTTTCCCCGGTGATAGACCAATGAATTATTTTTCTTTTAAAAAAAAATCACAGTCAAATACAAAATTTATAGCTAGCTTATGCATAATTTCAACATTCAAAAATATTGCAAGTTAAAATTTAAGATAAAAATGACACCACTACTAGCACACAATTTTTATTCAAAGGTTGATTTTAATATTTTAGTTGCAATGGTACCTGATTATTAAGGCCATGGTTTCAAACAAGTAGTAATTTTACCCCACTAAAAAATAAAAGGACACTAACCATAAGATTGTATTTTGATTCAAGGGTTCATTTTAAGATTTTGGTTACAATAGCACTGATTGTTAAGGCTATGCTTTTAAACACACTATAATTTTAACCTTAGAAATAAAAAATGGGTGATACTAGTAGAACCACTCTTCGATTTGGAGATTGATTTTAAGGCTTTTGTTAGATCCATTACAAGCCATAGTTGCAAAATGTTGTATTTTTAACCTTGAAAAAAGGGTGCCACTTATGAAATAACTCTTTGATTTAGGGGTTGATTATAGTATTTTTTATATAATGATATGGGTTTTTAGAACCACATTCTCATTAGGTTTGTAACTATGTTAAAAATTATTTCTTAAACCAATCAATGTATCATGTCACTTTCAACAAACACAATTGACCTATATTTTAAAAATATTAATGCTAATACAAATGGGTCTCAAATAGAAGTTTTTTTTGGTGTCCTATAAATGCACAATTCCACATAGGATCAAATTTGTGTGGTAAGACCCATTTAGAATTCAACAATTCTACTTAATGGTTCAAATTCATATGATATAACATCTTCAACCTCAAGAATGGAAAATTATGAGAAAACATTGCAACACAAAACAAAGAAGTAACCCTTTCCATTAAATGTTTTTAGGATAAAGCATATTTAAAAGTAGGGATAATGTAATAAACATCAAATACTTAAATAAACTTTAGATAATAATAGATAACAATAACAATTCAATAATACTATAATACATAATTTAACCAAGGAACATGATTGTTCACCATCATAACTATTCAATGTGTGTAAATACATCATTACTTGGTATCATATCAATATATATAATCTCACTCATTATTTATCAATAATTGTCCTACATGGATTTCAACTTTGTCCTTTTTATATTATATATTTAGTTAATTAACTTTCATTCATTACATTGGTAACAAAGTGTTGATATTCTATCATTTATATAAACTATCACATCCTTCCCCTTGCTAACCTAACATAACCTACAAGGTTGACCTCAAAAAATGGATGAAAGAAGATCAAAGAATATATGTTTCAATCATGATAGTAGGTATAATAAGAGGAAAAAGTGTGGCCATATTGTTATTTTACATATATTTTGAAAATGAATAAGAAAAAAAATTCAAACATTCTCTAGATCCATAACTAGTAGACACTTCAATGATCACAATCCCAATGAGTGGTTTTAATGTGGTCTTAAGAGTCAAATGGATAAATCTATTCAAAATAGTGGACTATGAATATTTGAGATCTTTTCATGAGATTTATCTCTAAAGGAAAGGAAGTTAAACAAGAATTTAAACAAAGAGGTATTCAAGGGAGAATATCTAAAGTGATAATATCCAACAACTTGTCATAACCTATTAAAAGGGCTACTCAAGAGTGATTGCATAATTTTTATTACAAGATGTGAAATCATGTAAGCCCTCTCTAACCCTCACTACTATATATAGTAATAAATTTCGATGAAATAGTATGACGGTACAACTAAAATTGGTTGTAACGTTGAAAATTATAAGAATTAATGTAATTTTTTAATTTGATTTTAATTAGCCCAAATTCGTTGGTCTTTCAACAACATATCTTGACATTCTTGTATATATGATAGTATTCTCCATATCATCATAAGAGCATTAGTATTTAAATATCATTGCAATTTTGAGGATCATCACAATACTAACAAAATCATTTTTTCATATCTATTGAGCTATTAATGGAATGGTGGGTCACTTTCTGACTAGTAAACTTTGACTTGGTCAACTATCACCCAAATTCTGACAGTAAGTAAATTTATAAATATGTTTCTTTTAAGAGATGTCACGAAATTTTCACTATAACTACAATAGTCTAAAAGGCTATAAGTCTTATTATTCAAAATGACAAACAATATCTTATATATATATATATATTATTATATTATATATTGCATTACAAAATATATAGATCGAGTACGACAATTAATTTTTTAACATAATCAACAATATTTTTTTTGAGGGAGAATGTCAACACATTAGTAGGGGAAAAACCAAGGGATGATGGGAGATCTATTTCCCTTGTGTTGAATGCAAGTCTTACGTTCATGTAAGAGTTTTATAAGAAATAGGTAAAAGACATTGTAGGAAACATGGGCACATTGAAGGGGCACTTAAGGAATATGATCCCTTTGTAATCTATATATTCATTATTTATTGTGTTTATATTAATTGTATTTGTAAAATTTTATAGTGTTATTATAATTTTTATGCAGACTAATTTTAATTTTCATGATTGTTTGTAATTAGAAAGTCAAGTTGGGCCCCTAACTGGTGTCTAAATGCCCCAAAGTAGTAGTAGAAATGTTGTACAAGTTGAGGAACATGGAGGAAATATTGAAAATCAAGTTAAATATCCCATGGAAGAAGATGACAATAATAATATATTTCAATATGATGGGACAAATGAATTGATCCAAGAGTTGTTTGCTCGACCATTCAATGATTCAGATGAGGACAATGATGATAATATTCTTGATGCACCTTTGCTAGACAAGGCAATGACACCACTTTATTAAGGGTCAAAAGAAAATATTCTCTCTGCTACATTATTGTTGGTGAAATTAAAGGTTTTTAATTGTTCGTCAAACACTTGTATGTCACATATCCTAAGGTATGTCATATATCTCATCACATATTATACATAAAGGTTGATTTTTTTCCTTTTATTGTGTTAATTAATGTGTAAAATAAGAAGGAATATTTATGATTAATATTATTTACACTAACTAATGATTTTATGTTGTATATTGTTAGGTGAAATTATGTTACCATCGTCAAATATTTTACCTCACACATACTGATATTTATGTGCCATTATGAAAGAAAATGGAATGGGGTATCAAGCTATAGATGCATGTCCTAATTATCATATTATATTGTGGACAACATGCATCGAAACCCAATTGTCTGCAATGCTAGAGTAGTATATATCGAACTAATCAAATAAAAAAAAGGTGCCTCAAAAGGTTCTTCATCATATTACAATAATTCCATGTTTGTAGTGATTATTCAAGTGCAAAAGCATAGCACAGTTTATGGATTACCATGCAAGGAATAAAAGTGGAGATGGTTTTCTTCAAATTCCTGCAAATGGTTATGTATTTAGGAAAATTGAGGAAAATGGTTGCATTTTAAATATAAACCTCGTAATGTTAGGTTTTCATTGGAAGTTTATGTTGTTAGTATATTTCGAGAGCTCATTTCTATTTACTCAGTGTGGCCAATCTTTTTTATCATCAATAACCTTCCTCCTTAGATGCCAATAGAGAGGGAGCACATAATGTTGACAATGATTTTTCCAAGTATTTGTTTACATTAATTTTTTAAATGTAACAATTTCATTGGTCTTGTTTGTTGCATAATATATTATATTTGTTTATTTACTTATATACATATGTGTCATGGTAGTATTATGTGTAATTTAAAACAAGTACTAGGTAAGTACCATGTTAAATATATGAATGTATATATCGAGCCTCTTATCGACGAGGTACTAAATTTATGGTTCGATATCACTATGTATGACATCTATAAATCAATAATGCAGAGACAATTTCAATTCCATGGAATACTTGTATGGAAAATTCATGATGCCCCAAGACTAACACATGTTTATGGTATATAATGTTTCAATATTTCACTTCAATAGTATATAATTATTTGAATATATCATGCATGTTTTTTTAAAAATCCATTTGTATAATTGACATTAATCCATCTCTTAATGCGGGCCTCAAAGAAAGGGTAAATTTGGATGTCCAATTTGTGGTCCTAATATGAAATCTTGTCATTCAAATAGCCTAGTAAAGGAGGTGTTTGATTAATATACACATTTCCTCTCTAAGAACCATAGGTATCACACTACTGAAAAACATATTTTCAATGGGAAACAAGAGATTGGATTTAAACCATGAAGAATGACACTACACCTATGGAAGTTAGAATATAACATAAATTGTCAAGGTACCATTTGTTTATATATCATATATGTAATGCCTTTAATTTTTATTTTTATATAATTTATTTTACCGTATTTGATAATTATTGTTGTGATTTATTCTATGTTTCATCATGAAGGTCGTGAATGTATTAATAATGGGCTTCCACGAGGAATGAAAAGTTATCCCACTCAATCAATGAGGTTTCCCTATTATGAGGACATAATATTAGTTCATTTGTTTTACATAATGCATATTGGGAAGAATGTGACAGAAACATTATAGTGAATCATAGAAGGTAGGAGGGATAAAGAAAGAATCATCAAAATTTGTAGTGATATTCAAGAAGCCAACCATTCAATGCAAAGTGTGATCCAATCAAACAACGATGGAGACTGAAATAGTTTTCATGGTTATTAACAGAGAAGAAAATCAATGATGTAAAATAGGTCATTCGAAGAATTAAGTTTCGTACAGATTTTTCTTCAAACATAAAAATATATATTAACAAAGAAAGATGAATTTGGTGGTTTGAAAACAAATGATTGACATACCTTCATTAAGGTAATTATTTTGTTATATATATTTCTATATAGGTACACATATTCATAGTTTGTTTTCCTATTTTGGATTAAACAAATAACGATTCATTTTTACTATTATAGTATGTTCTACCTCTATCTCTCCTCGACGACTTCGACAATAGTGCCATACAAATGCAAAGCGTTTTTTCAATTTGTTGTTCAACTTAATGACATGTTTTTTACTTGTAATGTAATATATTATGTTTTGTTGAAGCATGTTATTTGCTTGTATCATTTTTAGATGGTTTTCATTGAAACAAATCCATAAAGGAGATTTAAAGTATTGGAAGAGAGAAATTCCTCGGATAATGTGTGAAATGCAAGAGTATCTACCTTTGGAATTTTTCAATGCAGAAGAACACTATCTCATACACCAATTTGAGGAGATTGAATTGTGTGTACATGTACACACAAGGTCAATGTGGATGGTGGAGAGGAACTTGGGAGCATTGAAGGCTCTGGTTAGATAAAGAGAATTTGCTAAGGGTTCTATGGTGGAGGGATGTATGGTATATCAATCCATGGTGTATATTAGTCAATATCTTCCTAAATTAGCAGCAAATATGCATGTGGATAGCATTTGGTATGTGAACCCCATCGAAAAATTTGAAGGAGGGAACCTATTGGGAAAAGGTAGAATAAGAAAAGTGAGAGGTAATTAAATATTTAATGTGGATATTATTTCTAATACATACAATTTTTCATTTTTGTTTATATCATACTTATTTAATTTTTATTGTTTCATCAATTATTAATATTTACTATGGTAACTAATATTTATTGGTGAATTATGATATTCTGATAAAGTTGGTAGAGAGTGGTATGAACTACATATGTACATTGCAAACAATCTTCATTGGATGAAGATATGGATTGAAACATGTATACAACGTGATGGTAGGTTATCATGGGAAGGGGTGTCTACATTTGTTATAGAAGCTCATCATAAAGGAGATACCAATCTTACATAGAGGGAAATTGATTTAGTAAATGGTTTGAAAGATAACAAGCATGCATGCATTTTCACCCTGCAATATTTTATTAAGTTATTTTATAAATTATTAAAGTGAGTGTAGGTGTTTTCTTTTTCTTTTTTGAAAGATAAACATGCAAGCATGCATTTTCACCTACAATAATTTATTAAGTTATTTTATAAATTATTAATGTGAATGCAGGTGATTTTTTTTCCATATACTTTCCAATTTATATAAATATGTTTATTAATAGATAATTCATTTTGTTATGTGTTTGGAATATTGCAATTGAAAGACCATAAGGCTATGTGGTACAATGGTCGTAAATTTCGTATCAAAAAGTTCGATGAAAAGAGGAAACCTTCTGATTATGGGATAAATGCAGTCTTCTAGGTCACTAATGTTTCCTCTAGAAGTGAAACACATCCACAAGTCTCTGAAAATCGATACTATGGGTATTTGGATGACATACTTGAGTGTGACTTTAATTCCTTCAAATTGGTTCCGCTCAACATCAAATGGTACAAACTACAAATGAATGAATGTGATCCTTATAGAATTGTTATTTAGTATGATAGCAAATTTACCATGGTTAATAAAAGGTTATTTGATCCAAGACCATATCGCTATGTTCTTCCAAACCAATGTGAAAAAGTCTTTTACTCGGATGTTCCAAGTAGAGGGGTTTGTAATATGTTGTTAGATATGATCCAAGAGGAAGTCTAGTAGAGTATAATGTAGCAAAAGAAGATGATCTAGAGGAGCAGTTACTTCATGCGTCAGACAAAGAAATTTAAGAAGCTCAAGAAGATGATGTAGAGGAGAAGTTACTTCATGTGTCAAGTGAAGACATTGAAGAAGCTTAAGAAGATGTTATTAAGACAATGCTCTAGATGAAGGTGATATCCACAATTTATTGTTAGATGAAGAAGTTGAATGAAACATAAGAGGCAATGTTCCTCGTGATGATGATAACGACAATGATATGATTTGGAAATGACGACATTGATGATGATGTTGATATTGTCAATCCTTTGATCAATATCATTTTTGAATCGAATGATATAGATGTTGACTTGGATGAAGAATAAGAATAATGATATCAAAATATTGAAATGTACAAGGTATGTGTTTATATGTTTTCAGTTGATTTGTCCTATTTCATTCACCTTAAATTTGTGTTTTCTTAGTTTTTAGCTATGCTTGATTCTTACTATGTTGCTTTCAGATATTTTATAGTAGATAGATTGGGTATTGGAGAATGTAGAGTGATGTGGGCAAGGGGAAAAGGACATATGAGCTTACACCTTCACGTGGGTAGCCTTATTCAGTAGAGAACATATTATTCTTGGAACCAAGAGTAGCTCATTGAGGTATGTATTTAGTCTCGTTGAGGGTTAGCTCAATTGGTCAAGTACCCATCATAAAAGTACCTTAATTTGCTATTGATAGGTCATGTGTTCAATTCTCTTGACACTCTTGGGGTTAATTAAATGTTCAACTCACTTAACATTTAGAAAATAGTGGAAATTATGCTTTAGTTAATTGACCCCACACATATGGGATTGTGAATGGGGCCAACTTTGATTTTTTTTAGTTTGTGCTTGTATGCACTGAAAATTGACATGGTTATAGTATATGCATGCATTGATGGTATGGGAGTGTTATGATACTCAAATATCACTCACACAAGGAATTTGACAAAATGATAACATAAATGTCGAGGAGATGAAATTGTTTATTAGTTTTTACTATCCTTATCATGGTATGCATAATTTATTAGCCCCATCAAGGGTTAGCTCAATTGGTCAAGTACCCATTTCTAAAGCACCTTAATTTTATATTGAGAGGTCACATGTTCAATTCTCTCTACTTTCTCGGGGTCAAGTAAATGTTCAATTCATTTAGCATTTATAAATCATTGGAAATTATGTTTTATTAATTGACCCCACATAAAGTGGGTTGTGAATGGGGCCAATGTTGAAATTTTTTTAGTTTGATACACAATCTATTTGTGGATCATGGCAACACCTCATCAAGATAATAATTACAACTCATAACAATATGGTCTTGGAATTTGTGATTGTCTAGGAACTCGCAGTCTAACATTTATCTAGTATTATTTATAAGCGCCACAAATCACAAGGGTTTGATAAACATTCCACCCTAACCAACATGAAAATAATTAACCATGTTGGGGATTAAGACTTATGTGCTTTAGGAGCCAATATTTATTCCTTCTCATCATTAATTGGATATGTTCCCTCCTCTTTCTATACTATAGATGATGATTAGAGATAGACATAATAATGTGGGTAGAAATATGTGATCATAGAATCAACAATCCTAGTAACTACTAGAAGAAAAATCACATTAATCATCATCACATGGCTTCCTCAAATATTAAATTTCTCCATTCTCATAATATTAAAACACCGATTGAAGTCGAATTAAATACTAATGTCTATGATGATATTTAACAACAAGAATTTGGTTATCCCTCTTATCCTAATCTTACTTCATGGAATCCCTCAATATGAAAATAATTAACCATGTTGAGGATTAAGAGTTATGTGCTTTAGGAGAAAATATTTCTTCCTTATCATCATTAATTGGATATGTTCCCTCCTATTTCTCTACTATAGATGATGATTAGATATATACAAAGTAATGTGGGTAGAAAGATGTGATCATAGAATCAACAATCCTAGTAACTACTAGAAGAAACAACACACCAATCATCATCACATGGCTTCCTTGAATCTTAAATTTCTCCATTCTCATAATATTAAAACACCAAAACAATATTGAAGTCGAATTAAATGCTAATTTCTATGATGATATTTAACAACAAGAATTTGGTTAGCCCTCTTATCCTAATCTTCCTTCATGGAATCCCTCAACATGAAAATAATTAACCATGTTGGGGATTAAGACTTATGTACTTTAGGAGCCAATATTTCTTCCTTCTCATCATTAATTGGATATGCTCCCTCCTCTTTCTCTATTATAGATTATGATTATAGATAGACATAATAATGTGGGTAGAAAGATGTGATCATAGAATCAACAATCCTAGTAACTACTAGAAGAAACAACACACCAATCATCATCACAAGGCTTCCTCGAATCTTAAATTTCTCCATTCTCATGGTATTAAAACTATAACACAAGATTGAAGTCGAATTAAATGCTAATGTCTATGACGATATTTAACAACAAGAATTTGGTTAGCCCTCTTATCCTAATCTTCCTTCATGGAATCCCTCAATTAACAATTGATTTCCATTAATAATTAAAATCAAATTAAACACATATTAACCGTATTAACAAAATTAACTATCATTTATTAAAATTTAATGTCATTTATTAATAATAAAAAATTAACAAGCATACTATCATTTTTTCCAAATTTAGAAGTATATATAACACTTTACAATTGTTTCACATAATGAATGTATAAGATATAATTTCATTGACTACATTAATCATGTGATGTTCCAAAAATGGACATGGTGAAGAGTCATTTGAAACAAAGTTTTTAGATTCAATAGATAAACAAAAAATCAAACCAATTCATGTTTATGATAATTCTCCAAGCATGTTATTTGTTTGGAATATTGATGGAATATTGGGAAAAGCATAAGCATATTATTTCCCATGTAGTTAAAATTGGATTTGGTATTTGGTTCTTTAATGGGAAGTTTTCTCATTAACTTATGGGAACATAAAGTATGTATATAGTATTTTGCAAAAGGTTTAAGAAATGTGACTAACTTACATTCTGCCTTAGAAAGTTGACACTTCCCCCCTTATTTTTGCAATGTAATGATACACTGAATTATAAATGAGTATATTTTTTGTGTAATGGTCTGAAGAGTGGGACCACATATACATGATCTAAGAGGGAAGAGGAAAGATAAACCCATGTGGGGTTGGATGGAACCACTAATTAATTTTATGATGCAGTAAATTAAAGAAAAGAAGAGGAAGATTCCAAGAAGATCATGAGGAGGAAACATGGGAAAATAATAAAAAGGGAATTGCACAACAATGTTGGGGTTGGATTTTCTCTTAAGGAAGTTCATGAGAAAGGATGGAGAGAGTTATGATTTAAGGGAATGAAATTCCTTAGAAGAGAAAATTGGGACCAAGAGGATCTTAATAGAATTTTGAGGAAATAGGAATGAGTGCTTACTAAAGACTAACGGGGAAACCACTCAGGGCATTGTGCTTGGTTAGATGATAAACCACCTAAAATATATTTGATTCCTATCCTCTATGGGTTGAAAATGACTTCATGTTGAACCTACTCCAAGGAAAAATTCCCCTTAGATGGTGGATCTGGATTGAGGGTGACTATTGTAAGTGATTTTTGCTACAGTATATCTATGCGTTGGGTAGAAAATTGAAGTCCTACGATCAGTTTAGCCATTTTTTACTATAGATGAATTCATTTAGTTGAGAGATATGAAATCTATTATATGTAGCTTTGAGAAATTTTGAATGGTAGTATGATATTGGTGCATGAATTTTATTGCTTGAAATTCTTGAATGTTTTATGGTTCTATTTATGAGCTTTTTTCATGCAATTGTAAGTAAAATACCTGGAAATTTCATTGTATTGTATGTGGAAATAACTATGTGTTTTATGTGTTGATAAATGACTTGATTATCAAAAAGGGATGGTTTGTTGAGCCCTTTGTCAAGTTCAGGAGGGATGTGCCAGATTAGGCATGGAAAAAGGTCTAGTTATACATATTTTTCTTCTGAAGAAAGTATGGAGATGGTATCTTAAGGGTTCTGGTAGAATGGATTTCAAACCTTAGACACCCCATGGACATGCACTATAACTAAATGCGAGAGAAGAGAAAATTTGGGTCATCGAATGCCTTAACACCTTTTCATCATTGGATGACCATGAAGGTTTTACCCTAGGGATTCCAAAGGAAGAAAAGGGAGTAGCTCCTAGGATTTTATCCCCAAGGTTATGCGGCATATGTGAGCTCATTTGCTTTGTAAATCTATGCAACAGGAGGAATCCCCTCCCCCCAAATTTCTTTATATTGGGGACGGTGCAAAGAGCAAGGGGTAAGAGGGCTAATGGACTAGGTCACAAGGGCATCTAAAATCACCCTAGTGATTAAAAGAAACGATGTCATCCTAGACCTCGGACTTTGGAGGTTTAAAGAGGAGAACGGTAGGAAACCCCAGGATTTATCCCCAGGAGTATGTGGCAATCGTGACCCCACTTATCAAAGGGTTCACGATGGAAAATTGGTTTGTATGCATATTTCCTTAAGGGGATACCTTGTTGTGTTATCCATGTTGCCCCCGAGGATTTAAGGTAGGGAGGCCAGTTTAAAATGTGTTAGAACAAACTTTCTCCTTCCGAACAAAATCTATGGAGTGATAGTTGATAGAGAAGAATTATTTCTTGGGAGGTAATTCCCCAAGAGTTTCCAAAGTAGGAATCAGACCCCACATAGTACATTTTTCAATGAATAATAGAGGTAGAAATCAAATAGGGGGGGCTGACATCAACCTGGAGGTTTTCAAAGTAGGTTTACAATGAATTCGTTGGGGTATTAAGAGTCAATATGACATAGCAAGATGGGACCCACACTTTTATTTTTATATGTTATTTATATATATAATCCTATAGGGGGGACAACCTTATGCTAATGTGAACCTATGTGAGATAAAACCCTTGAATGAGTCAGAAGCTAATGTGTCAATAATGACATGATTAGCCATGTGGACACCACATGGGGTCCATGTGGGTTCCATGTGGCTAGTCATGATAACATGACTTGCAACTATTGGTCGAGTCTTTGAAGGCTCGTATCTCTTGATGCAGAGATCAGATCAAGATGAAATTTATATTGTTGGAAATATATAAATGAGATGAACTTAACAATGTCGTCCATTTTATGTTTTGAAGAGTTTGAAAAAGATCAAAAAATTTAGACCCTATCTCCATATCTATGACCATAGGGGTTGGGTTAGCTTAGTAACTATCTCTTTCTACCTTAGTGGGGACTATGGGTAGCATTGAGAAATATAGGTCATTAGCATTAGGTGATTTCTCTTCAATTAGTGATTGTTTGTGAATGATTTTTACTTGTTTAGATTAGGATCTTCTTCGTGTTAGATTATTAGTGTTATTCTTCATCAAACAGTAACCAATGCATGAAAAAAATAGACAAGAGACATAGTGTGTAGGCTATTAGTTAGGGCCAAAACCTCTCACTCTTTGAGAGTAAAACCTACACAAACTATTCTTATAGAGATTCCAATTGATGAATACCAAGACCAAGACCCTTGACCTATAAGCCACTCCGAGAGCAAGACACGAGTTCTCTGCTCTTTTCTTCTTCTTGATTTCTCTTCTTCTTTGACCTAACTAACACTGATATCATCTCCTCAACAATTTGCAGATGCATTGAAGATGGCACCGAGACATGTCAATGTAGTGTCAACAAAATGTGACCTCTGTAGCAGCACTCAAACAGAGTAATACAACACTGAACAATAGCTACAAATTTTCATTGTCCCTTCATCACTCCTTGCTGACCCATCTGAATTGTTCTCCCTTCTTTGTTTTCCAAATCTCAGATGGATCCAAATTCCCTTGAATATGATACAACATTGTATTGTAGTTTCCACGGAGATATCTCTCCATTGCCCATCCAAAAAACACAGAGATGTATATGAACTTTATTCTGCCTCTATCCATCCGAATTCAGAGATCTGAGCTTTGATGACTGTAGCTTCCTCCAAACTTCAAAGAGAGATATTTGAACCATTGTACTTGTATCTAGCCCTTAGACCTTTTCATTGTTACATCTTCATTTTTACTCATTGCTCCTTCCATCCGAATTAATCTTTGTTCAAGAGATACGAACTATATATTATTATTACCCACTAAATTCAGAGTGTTATCTCAAAACCAGACCCTGTTAGGCTACTGATCAGGTAGACTTTAAGTAACTATTTCAAACCTAATTTAGGTTGAGGCTTAGCCTCCTCAACCTGAGAGGGCTCTCTCACAAGATTAAAGATTTGGATTATGAGTAAGATGGCTAACTCTATAAAACAAAACGAAGGAATGGAAGTGGTGGAAACACAATTAGAAATTATCCATTGGGCTTATGGAATCAAAATAGTTTCAGTATAACAATGATATCAGCCTTACATAGAAGTCATGGCATCCAGAATTCAACGCATTTAGAACATACTAGAAACATATAGGACAACACAGTTTATAAATGTATGAAGGAAATTAGAGCACAATCAGTGATTTCTAAGTAATCACACATCCATACCACTACAAATACTAATAAGAGAACAATACAATACATTCTGAACCTTGAATTCCTTCTGATTCCTGAGAAGAAAAGCCAAACCATGTATTACCAGAAAACAGAGTCTTTACACAAAGCACAATGTGAGAGTTTTTCTAAATAATTTTCCAACCCTTTGTACACTAGATGTTCTGTTATATATAGAGCTCTCTACATAACTGAGATTCCTCCTCCAACATGAGGGGAACTTGAATTCTTCCTATTATGACACCTATTAACACTTTAAACTAACTATTAAATGCAACTAATTGCTAACTGGAAGTGCTAGAAACCTAAGAAAATTAGGAGTATAACTCCTCATCATGTTGGTAGTAGCATTTATTATAACCCAAACTCGTTCTCTGACACATGTCCTTCTTTAGTTTAGCTGTGGTGATGATTTGAAACTCCTTGCTAGCCCTTGATGTCTCATCTCTTTACTACTCCTGGAAAATAGGAAACTGCCCCTGCTTTTCTGTTTTCACTCTTCACTAGTATATTCGAAATAAATTATCCCTGTTGTTCTTCATTGATTACCCAAAAATGTATTGGACTGCCATGTTTTTCATGTATTGTAGACCTGGCTCATGTACACGTGTTAAGACAAAACCTGTCTAATCCTCCCTGAAACATCATGAACAAAACTAGCTATGAATGATGACCATTTTATAACATATAGCTTTAGAGCTCATATTTGTCCCTCCTCTGCTTGTTCTGCCTTTGCTGGATGCTCACACTTTGTTAATGATTTGCCATTTGTCACTCTAAATTGATCAACCGAATTATAACATGCAGCTAAAGTAGTTTCGTAGCGCGCTACAAAACTGCTGTGCATTAGGCATCATCTTCAGCAGTTTCGTAGCGCGCTACGAAACTGCTATGTACTTTCAAAAACGTAGTTTTAATGCCAAAAGTTAACCGTCTTGAGCTTCTTTATCTTGAAATGTCCCTTTTTGTGTGCCCTGAAGCTCTTCAAAACTGAATGTAGAGGAACCACTCTTTAAGGAAAACTTCAAAAAGGTAAATCATCAAAATTTAGGACTTAACCTTGTTTGTTGTGTGATTTTCCTTAGCTAAGGAAATCCTTTCTGCTGACTTAGTTGTATCTTCAAATCCTCAATTTGCCTCTTCATACTTCTGATCCTGGCTCTCAGTCTCGTATTAACTTTTCTGATGAAATTTGCTTCCTTTATTGCAGGGACTGACCAGGTGTAGTATTGAGCATGGCAGTTGACCACCTCAGGTATTGAAATTATTTTGTCTTCCCATAGAGCCTGCATTTTATTAAACTGAGCTTCCTTGATTTCATGTTTCCTTGAGGCTTTCTTCAGTTTAGCAATTTCAATATTTGCTAACTTCAACTTCTTTTTCAACTCTTCAACACTATAACTGCCTTACCTCTATCGTTTTATGCAGCGGAGATGATGCTTCTGCTGAAGTCACAGGTCCTTCATGAGATTTTGCTATCTCCTCTGTCACACTTTCTTCTAGAAGCACCTCTTGTACCTGCTTTGAACGCCTCGTCACAGGTCTTATTGGATTAAAGACAAATTTAGAAACCTGCTCATCAAATTTGAGCTCTTTCGAGACTTTGATCCTTTTGGTTTTGTCTTTAACTGGTTCTATCAAGTCTGATCGAACCAGAGCAGACTCTTCAATATCAATAGCTTGCAGCATCGTTCAAACTTCCCTTTGAAACCGGGCTTTCCTCAATAACCATTGTCTTGCCTTTTTCTTTAGCTAACTGGCTCCTGGTCATTCTTCTCTGAACTACTTCACCTGTAGATGGTCCATGTACACCCTCTTTGAATTAAGCTTTCTCTTTCTGGGACTGTTGAGGTGTGTCCTGAATTACCAGTGGTCTGGTGGGCTCCTTTACCTGTTTCCTAGCCTTCAATTTTACAAATCTCCTAGATCTTGTCTCTGCACGATGACCAGCTGCTAGCGGAGAATTTTTTGTAGCCTGAGGACTGAGATCAGTCTCATTCTTGAAACCAGACATAAACATTAACATGGACCAGTCCCTGTCTACTCTCTAGATCTCATGCAAAATGATCAACTTGACTAAGCCGTGATGAGACAACAAGGTCTCACAGGCTTCCTTCTTCAACTGGACCTTGTCACACATTTTGCCTAGGCTACGAAACAAGTAAAAAGGTAAATCAAGTGATATCTTCTTAGTAAAATGAAGCAGAAGCTTGAAGTGATAAGAATACACCTTATGATACCTCCCTTCGGAGGTGAAGTACCTTTGTATACAGGTAAGCAGATTAGCATATGAATCTTTGACAAAACTCCTGGCACTGATTTGTTCAAGTTTAAAAATTTCAAGTCTGAACCAATGAACTCCAGTTTCAGAAATTCCTTGCAAGGGGTCATATCAAACTTGAAATTTTTAAACCATTTTTCCTGTCCCCTCGGAATCTCAGTGACTGTAGATATAACCTCTGGAGAGATTGGCAATTCAAGCACCCCAACTTTTGAATTCAGTCCTGTGAAATTTAAAGCGAATTCCTTGGTGACTTGCATATGGCCACCTTGAAGTTTTTCACAAAACCTCCAACATCCAACTTGTTTGAAGGCTTGTTCAACCTCATTATTCCTTAGGATGCTATCTAAGCCTTCTGGTTCATTCCTCAAACACTTTCCTGACCTGTGCTCCTTTTTTTCTATAGCTCCCTCCATGGAATTCCAGTGGGATGAAGATTTGAAAGAATGGCACCGTCTCAATTTTCGATCACTGCCTCTCTTGAAAGCTGCCTCACTTGAAAACTGCCTCGCCTGATTTTCAAGGAATTCAAATTGAATGCTTGACAAACACAAATCATGACTGTGAGTACTTGGCTTTTCTTGAAACTTGCAACCTGAGCGTACCAAGGTGCCTAACGACTCTAATGATGAGGATAAGCGGTTGGACATGATAGGTGAAGTGTATAAGCTGGCAATTGATGATGTAAACATAACGGATCTTGATAGATATGACAGTTGAGCAAGATTTTCTACGGATCCGCACGAATCCCCGATTTCGTAGCGCAGCCAGTGTAAATTTTGGTTTTGCGCTATGAAAACACCTAGACTGGATTTCGCGCTACAAAACCACCTAAACTGCTTTGTAACACATAAGAACCTTAAAACAAATTTGATACAGGGAATATACGTGGGTTGTGGGACCAGTGATGAATGAGAATGAATTGTTTACCTTTATTTAACCATACCACCAAGACTCCTAGGACTTAGATACTAAAGCAAAAATGAAAGAAAACTAAACCGGATTAACACCAAACCTTTACAATCAAACTGATGTGAACAATTTAGAAATTGTTTCTTATGTGATAACACAGAGGATGATCTGAATTTACGAACTAAAGAAATGTGAAGTACATTGGTGCTTATATATAGTGGTTTCCCATCATAAATAAGCTGACTTGAGTGCATGAAGGTATGTGTCTCTATATTGTGATCCGACATGAGATCCTTATTCATTTTAAGGCTGACATGAAGAGTGGAAATAGTGTTTGTCATTGGAGGGATTCTATACACCTTTATTGACTCATATACATGTTCAAGAAGAGATATTCATACATGAAATTAATTCTATGACTCTAATGATAAATCCTAAGGCTCTCAATGGGAGCCAACTAAAATAAAATCACTTACTCATGAAAACCATGAAGCAAGGCTTACAGTAATTATTTTATTTTCTTCATTACATCATTTAAAAAAGTCACAATTACATGTTATTATGAAGGTCAAACCTAATACTTTTCAACGCTCCCTCTTAACTAGAGAGGTATTCATAATGGTACTTGGTCATTCTCAATCTGAATAATTTCTCATAGGAAGAATCAAATTCGTAACCCATCTATCTACAATCATATCAACCAACATGTTCACATAGAAAGGCCTTGACTAACAAATCTATCCACATGATCAGAGCACAATGTTGGCGAGACCCGATGATTCATAGACACCAAAATCATTATCTCTCAAGGTCCATACTCCACCCGGGTGTTCAAAGAGTATGACCTTCTTTGGACTATTCTTATCTTGGATAACCAGTCCTCAAATATATTTTTCCAGGACTACTATTGTCTTGGATGCCCTATCTCATCCTCAAAGAGTATCGTATGCCAGATGATTACCCAATCCTCCATTTTATCTTCCTAGGTGAAGACCACAATGTTGAGTCTGTCTCTCCCTCTCAATTAGGGAGGAAATATATATTCCAATGAAGGAATGTACTCATTCCTACACAAGGAATGTACCTAAGCTCCCTCCTGGTTTATGAATTTCCAATTTTCTCCCAAGTAAGAAACTTTCTTCTAGGTGTTAGGGCCTAAATCTACCTCAGGCTGAGAAAGGTAGGTCTAGGGTAACATCAAACCATGCTTAACCTGGTAGCTAGCCCTACCAGGTCGGGAGAGGCCTCTCTCATTGTCAATATCAGGAAAATATGATCAATAAAGCTTGAGATGATTGATGTAAAGACTAATTTTAGGCTAGGTATATGCTCAGAGAAGTTTAATTGAATTTAATGTTGGTTTGCTAGCTCAAATGTGAAAGGCAGATTTGGGTCCGGGGAATGGACACAGTCTTAAAAAGATATCTATGGGGCGAGGTAGGAAAATGGTTTAGTACTTTGAAATAGTGAGATGGATAGTTTTAAGACTGGTGAGGAGTTGGAGAGGGCATGAAAGTCTCAGGGATCCTCTTCAAACAGCAGAAAACATAAATAACTAAACAAACCCAAGGTAGAGCACTACAAACATCAACGAATTCTACCTTTATCCTTGTTTCATTTAGTTTAGATGAATAGAGAGAGATGATGGCATACATAAACACATGTAAACTTGCATTACAAAAGGAAAAACAATACCAAATCAAGTTGCCACAAGAATCCCATAAAGTGTTGCAAACCTTGGTCTATTCCTTTGCCAAACTACAGAGATGAATGTACAATAATGCTCAAAGCATTCACAAGAGTCCAACTTTTCCCAATGACTGAAAAATTACAAGATATAGGCAACCAACAATGGTCAAGCTCATAAGTTTAGGAGCTGTTCCAACAAAGTCTAAATTGAGAACTAAAAAGTAGGAAGTGGAAGAACTTTCCCCTAAAAACTAGGGAACTGATTCATTCAGTTGCAAAATACCTTTTCATGGATGAGTCTACCTCTATGAGTGAAAATTTAGCATAATTACATCAAAATACATCAAGTCACATTAAATTACATCATGAGTTTGACTATTAGAAAGAGAAAAGTCAAATTGTGAGGAAACTAGGCGAAAATCAGAGTTTTTTGGCCAAAATGAGCAAATTTCATCCTATGCGCCGCACTGATTTCCCTATGCGTAGCACATTTTTGCAGCTAATTTTAGAGGCCTTCCCATGCACCAAATGTGTTCCAAGTGGGATTTTTGGAAAGGTATGTATGTCTACCTTCTAGAACAAGTGGCATTTCTAAATGTAGTCTCCATTTTCCCCTCCAAAACTGAGTTCTCCCAACACTGCTTCTTGTGTGTCCAAAAAGGGGCAGAAACGTAATTTTTGAGGTGTTTTTTACCTTTTTGGAAGCTCAAAACCTATCAAAATTCCTTGGCCATGTAATGGAATTCATATTTTTCCATGAAAAATCCAAAAATGTTGAGTTTTCCTCAAAAGGAGGTCTCTAGCAAAAGCATGCGCCAAGTGGCGCGGCGCAGCGGGCAGAAAAACCTGTTTTTTAGGCCAAAAATTCAAAATTTGCAAAAAGTGTCCCAAATTTCTTGAAATTTGGGCTGAGTTTCCTTCATTAAGTGCTATTTTGGGCTAAGAAAGCCTCAGCCAAGATCTGGAATCTATCTTTGCTCTTTTCACTTCCTCGATGCTTTCTTTAACTTGGCCTTCAAAATCCTGATTTTTGATTTGCACACCTTGTTTCTCGCCAAGTAGTGGTAGGCCATGTGCCTCAACATATTTTCCTCCCTATTGGCCTTCTCTAACATCCTTTCCAAGTGTATATTTGCCCTCTCAATCCAATATTTATGATCAACTTCAATTTCTTGTTCAAGTGGTGTCAACTTGACCTTCCTCCTCTTAGTAGCTTGCCGGTTTTCTCTTATGTTTCGAAGCTCCATGATGGTTTGCTGATCTTCTAACTGTTTGTTTCTCTGCTCCAAATAGTTGATTATCCACTTGGCTCTTTCCAGGTTGAGAGACAAGTGATGAATGTCCTCTTGCTGCTCCCGAATGATCTCTTTAAGCTTTGAGCTTTGTGAGCCCAAACCAGTGTCCTCATCCTGAATGAGGATGAAATCTGCCTTTTTACCTCCTGAAGGTCCCTCATCATGCAAGGGCTGCTTTCCCTTGTCATGTACCTACTCTGCTGATGGAGGAAATGAGACCCCTTCCACTCCGGGTGGAGATAGTACTCGTTTTGTTGTTGCAAACAACCTTCTAGTGCCCTTTTGGTATGTGACAAATACAGGCACACTAGTGGTTTGTGTCTCATGAACCTCCTGCTGATGTGAAGGCTCTCCTGCCTCATGAAAAACTAACGGGGGCACTTGAGGACCAGTGAAGACCTCATGTGAAATGAAATCCTCCCATCAGATGTTCAGTAAACCAAGTTGATGCAAGACCATAATTTTGATTAGTGCAAAATGATATATACTACTCTACTGCTACTGAGGAGGCTTCCTCTACACTAAGGTGGTCATCTTCTCAATGTTCCGGCAAATGAAATAAGGGAGGTTCATCATCCTTACCCTAGTAAATTGCATCAACAATCTGATATGATAGGCGTACATACGAGAAAATCCGCCCTCACAACTGAAATATCTAATTATGAGTTTCATCAAGGGAGTATATGTGTCCTGTAGATACTTGAAAGGAAAAACTCTACTGACATGTCTCTAAAAACCAGCCTTGATGTAAGGCTCATAATGCTCTCTGTCTATCAGCTTCCTCTTATTCCACTGCTCACCTACATTTGGAATGTCAGTTGCTTGAGCAATAGTCTCAGGTGTCAATTTGAATGTCACACCTGCCAAAGTGACTTGGCCATTATGAAGATGGAGCACAAACAATCTGGCCAGCTCATGGTGGTACTTGACTCTCTCCACCAATTCACAAAATTGATAACATGATTGATACTGGAAACATGTGACAGTAAGAGGACAGGCCAACAGCTCGGCAAGTGAAGTAGGCTCCTCCCGATTATGTTTTCCACTCTTATGAGGCCTCCTTGGTGCATGCATTTCTCTAGAAGAATCACTGATTGTCTCCTCATCTCTGTCATAGGAAGAATCTGACTCCATGTTTGCCAATGTTTGAGTTTTCTTAGATGAGTATGAAGATATTTTATGGTGTCTTTAGGTTTTTGCTACCAAAGACATGAATGTATGAGAGACTATGGAGGGAATGTGTATGAGGGATTTGGGAATGTTACTGACATGTTTTTGGGGAATAGAAGGGTTTAGGGAATAATATTTAGGCTTTGGGACAGCAGTTAGGGTTTGGGGATATTTTGACTAGGGTTTGGGATAGTGGGACTAGGGATTTAGGATTAGTAGTTTTAGGGATATGGGGATTAGGGAGTGGGTAAATGAGAATGAAAAGGGAGGGAGAAAATGAAGTGGGGGAGTGAGGGAATGAGGGGATGAAAACGATAGGAGTAGTTTTAGTAGCAAAATAGGCAAAGTGTAAACCCTATGCAATTGTTTTTAACAAGAAATGAAAGGAGGTAGGGTTTCAATTTTTTTTACCATTAAATCACCATAAACACCAAGATTAATTCATCTATTGGTGATGAGGACGTATTAACTTACTTGGAAAATTGAGGATTTAGCAATTTTGTAAGTTTGGAAGAGGTTGTGAGTGAAATCGGCCTTGCAGTACTGTGCATCGCGCCACCTCACAGGTGCGTCGTACTCTCTCAATGTGTCACGCCCATTATAAAATTACACTGCCAACTGTTGCCCAATGCGTCGCACTGGATGAGTGCACCGCGCTCCAGCCCCAATGCGTCATGCCATTAAGAATGCCAAACTTGCTGTGATTTTTGCCTCCTTTGCTTCAACACGACTTTTCAATTGCTCACTCTTTCTCCCTTGGACACAAATGAACTTTTTAAACATGAACAATAGTTTATATACATATAGTTTTGATTTTTCATTTACAAAACCCATTCTTCTAATGTTTGCTTTTGACTTGCTTTTAAAAGTCGGTTTTTAGGCAGTTTGCTTTATTTTTTGCCTTTGATGGACTTAATGCTTTGACTTTTTTGTTTGCTTTGCAGGTGATGGAGTTGTAGAGGCTTGGAAAGGTGACCAGGGCTGCCTCTGAAGTTATTACATTTTGAAAAAATGAAATTACATCAAATTTGTACATGAAAACTCTGTTTTTCCTCAAAACAGGGTTTTGAGGAAAAATCAATCACTGAGCATGTGATTATGGAAATTATTGTTGCTGAAACTTTATTTGACCTCCTCATGTGCCTGCTGATCTTTATTGAGCATTTAAAATACCTTATTGATGAAACCCTAGACCTAATGAGACCCAAAACCCTAAAAATGATTTTTGCAGATATAAAGACAAAAAAATGACTGCAGATGATCTAGATGTATGAAAATAGGCCAGTAGGTAAAGAACATGAGGGAAAATGTATAAAACGCCACTACCATCAAATGATCCATGATCCTAATGGAATGCAGATAATCGGATGAGACACCTAAAATGCATGCAAAAAGAGAATTTTGATCACCAATGGAGGGATGAAGATACTGACACTAACACTAGGATCCCTCTTAATTAGGTACCTACAACATCTCCTCAACCAACTGCTTGAAGAGATCCTTCCTTCAATGTCATGAATTTCTTTGTCCAAGAATCTTCATCTTTTGTGGCTTCGACATAGGGCACATACCATCCATAACTCTCATCCACGATTCAGTCATGTCATCATTCCTTTCATTAGAAGTGATACGTCAGTATTCATCTAGCATTGCTTCATGGAATGCCTCTTTCTTCATGCCATATTTTCCAAAAGGATATTACATACTTCTATATGGTCCTCTTGGAAGTCATCCATAGTTCTTCCCTTTGGAAGTCCTCCATAAGCCCATCCACATATTTGTTCAAAAATAAGAAATGAATCACTTAAATCAAAATTACCTTTGTGATGGTATTTCATCATGACATATTCCTCTAGGTATAAGCATCTAGCATACATGTTGACACATCTCCCAAAGATATCCATTGTCAAGGGGCTTCATCTTTTTCATACTTCTATCAGAGTCTTCATATCTTTTCAGGAGATTTCCTAGTCAAATATTCTTGGTATTTTTGATGTTGATTGCCTTTATCATGGTTTCATATCTCATGATATATTCCTTCCTTTATTCACACATTCCATTCCCAGGAGATTCCAATCATATTTCCTTAATTATAGTCAACCATCTCATACTTCATATGAGGACATATTATTATGATTTCATCTAGTGTGACTTATGCCTTCCTGCATCCTTTCAGAGGAGGATATCATTTTCCCTTGATCCAGCTTCTCAAGATAGAAGTAGTGATCCATGTTACCTGTAACCATACGACATGACATTATAATATTAAATACAAGCATACATACCTCATTTACCTTTAGTTCATCTATGCTTCTTTCAGCAACTTCCTTGATTGAAAAGTTCTTCAACCCCTTTATCTGCTACATCTCTTATTTCATCATACCATCATCCCATGAACTCCACAATAAGAGTTCCTAGTGAAACACTTGCTTCCTCTCTAGATCACTGTCCCTCCAATGAGGATTCCATCAGAGAATATTGAGGTTCTTGTATATTCCTAACCGGAAGATGTTTCCTTTTTGACTTGATGTATGATGAGCCTTGTCCTGGATGAATTCTTCCTTTTCTTAAGTTTGCAATGAGGTTCCCAAGAGCTATATCCTTCATATTTGATTGCCATGAATTTTGTTTCATTGTCCATAAAGATTCCCTATGGTGATGTCACGAGCTCTTGTTTCTAATGCTTCCATAATGCCATGATGCATATTATTTATTTAGTATAGCCATATCCTATAAAATATTTAGGAGATATGACAAGACCTTTTGTGAGGGAGACTATCTCAGCATAGTAGAGATCTCTTACTTCCTCTTTTCTTAGACTTCTTCTCTTCATATCAATTATTTGGTGATATGGGATTCTTCTCTTCCTCTTTTGATGTTGTCTCTTTAGGACAATATTTCCTATAATGTCCGTAATGTTTACATCCATAGCATTGAATCTCAGTTATGTTCTTTCTTTTCTAAGGACCAAAATTTTCCAAACTTCCCTTTCCTTCCTGCAAATGTTTGAGTGCTTTAACCTTCAACACTTTTTCGCTTAACTTGTCTTCTTATATCTTGCATAGAAACCACAAGTTGTCAAATGAGGTAACTTTCTTATCCCCATGGACATTTGCTACCTTGTTCATCAGTTAGTGCATTTAGAACAATGATGATTATATGCTTATCATCTCTCCTAGATCTCATAGTTGAGATCTTATGAAGATATCCCTTCATTATTTGTACCTTCAATTTTGTGTAGATCAGATCTAAGTCATGTGGCCTTCTTTATCACATATTCAGATAATATTATTATGAGCTTATCATATACATTTCTTTGATGTCTCTAATATTTCTATATGAGGGGACCTTTCATAAGAATCCCTTTCCATGAATTCAGAGGACACCTTTTCCATTGATGTATTCAATGACTTCACTTTCTTTGAGGAATATGTCTATCCTCCTTTTTCATGCAAGGAATTTTCATGACCCAACCAAATTATAAATCTCCTTGCAAACATGAAATAATTTTACTAAATTTTATTAAAGAATTGGAGATACTTACTTGACAAGTGAATATGAAAGATGCATATTGATCGCTTTGATGACGGTTGAAGAAGATGTATTTAGTGCTTCATTTTGGATTATCTTCTTCCAAATGAAAAGAATTTCTTCAATAAATAATATTGCTCCTTTTATTATGGCCATGTCTTTTGATCTGGCTCCTTTTGATGAGGATTATTTGTTACTTCCTCAAATGATCTTATTCAAGGACAAGGAGAGGATCCTTGATTGCCTTATAACCTTGAAGATGATGATAATGCCTTCTTTTCTTTCAAGATATTTCAACTACTTTGGTATGAATGAGTGAAAATTATAATTACTTCTAGGGTTTCGACTCTCTCCAAGATGATCTGATCTTGATTTTTAAATTCCTTTGAGCTACCTTTCTTTGTAGATAACTTGATGAGGGTTCTTGTGGTATTTTGATGATGACTAGAGGATCCAAAACTTTTGTTGTTGTAGACTACTTCTTCGATCTAGGGTTTTATTCTTCAATGTAGATCTTGATATTTTGATTTGATAACTTCGACTTGCTTAGATTCCTTTCTTGAAACTCGATCATTGAGTGTCTCTTTGATTAGATGCCCTTCCTTTTACTTTATCACCTTAGCTCTGATATCATGTTGACAAACCTAGGGCATTAGCATTAGGTGATTTCTCTTCAATTAGTGATTGTTTGTGAATTATTTTTACTTGTTTAGATTAAGATCTTCTTCATGTTAGACTATTAGTGTTCTTATTCATCAAACAGTAACCAATGCATGAACAAAATAGACAAGAGACACAACATGTAGGCTATCAGCCAAGGAAAAAACATCTCACTCTTCGAGATGAAAACCCACACAAATTCTTCTTATAGAGATTCCAAAACCAAGACCCTTGACCTATAAGCTACTCCAAGACCAAGACACTAATTCTCTGCTCTTTTCTTCTTCTTGATTTCTCTTATTCTTTGACCTAACTAACACTGAGATCATCTCCTCAACAATTTGCAGATGCGTTGTAGATGGCACTGAGACATGTCTATGTAGTGTCACCAAAATGTGACCTATGCAGCAACACTGAAACACAGTGATACAACACTGAACAATAGCTCCAAAATTTCATTGTCCCTTCATCACTCCTCGCTGACCCATCTGAAATGTTTTCCCTTCTCTGTGATATGAATCTCAGATGGATCCAAATTCCCTTGACTATGAGACAGAACCGTACTGTAATTTCCATAGATATATCTTGCCACTGCCCATCCGAAAAACACAGAGATGTATCTAAACCTTATTCTGCCTCTGTCCATCCGAATTCAGAGATCTGAGATTTGATGAATGTAGCTTCACCTGAACTTCAGAGAGATACATTTGAATCACTATACTTGTATCTATCCCTTATACCTTTTCATTGTTCCATCATCATTTTTTCTCGCTGCTCCTTCCATTCGAATTATTCTCTGTTCTAGAGATTTGAAATGTATATTATTATTACCCACCTGAATTCAAAGGGTGGTCCGAATTTATGAATTGGAGAAATGTGAAGTACCTTGATGCCTATATATAGTGGCTTTCCATCATAAATAAGTCGAATTGAGTGCATGAAGGGATTTGTCTCTATATTGTGAGCCGAAATGAGATTCTTATTCATTTTAAGGTCGACATGAAGAGTGGAACTAGTGCTTGTCATTAGAGGGCTTCTAGACACCTTTATTGACTGATATACATGCTCAAGAGGAACTCTTCATACATGAAATTAATTCTATGACTCTAATGATAAATCCTAAGGCTCTCAATGGGATCCAAATAAAATAAAAGCACTTGATCACGAAACCCATGAAGCAAGGCTTACAATAATAATTTTATTTTCTTCATTACATCATCTACAAAAGTCACAATTACATGTCATTCTGAAGATCGAACCTAGTTATACTTTTCAACAAGTAGTAGGGGGGTTATGTTAAAAAATGGTATCAGAGCTTGTAGGTTCAACACTTGGACTGGATGAAATTTATCATAGATGAAATGAAGGCAAAGGTTCAATTTAAAATCTTTGGAAGTAAATTGGTGTCTGTTATGAAATTAATAGAGCAATAGGTCCAATGCTTGGATCTTTAGATGTTAGGTCCCTATAATACTAGTGTATCCCCCTTATTATTATTGTTAGTATAGCCCTATAGCCCCCTATTATTATTGTTGTGCCCATGTATCCCTCATATTGTTATTTTTGTGCCCCATAGAAGCTTGCTATTGTTATTATTGTTATGTAGGCTCTGACTATATTATGACCCGTTAGACTCCTATATATACCAAGCAGGTCTTGTCATTACGCCGTAAGGCGTTTCCCTATGAAACCAACTTTCCTCATTGCTTACCTGTCATTTTGTGCACCACAGGATTAGATGTTAGACGATTAAACCAATCTCAACCGTCAGATCAATGGCCAGGGGAAGAGACACGGGCGGAGCAAGGCGTACCAGAATGCCGGACCCCGGTATTTTGAAGGATGCAGAGACTGGGTCGACGGATGGTAGGAGACGAGATTGATTACAGCGTCATTCCCGTAACCTTGCAACCGGCAATCGAAGTGGAGAAGTGAAGTGGTCCTAGGCTTTGTAATGCAGGCTTTCATCAACACGGCCCTGGGAAGAATTTCACCTGCGTCGTTCTCCTCAGAAGAATTGGAATCAAGCAATGCAGTTATGGCGATTTCCTCCTGCTCATACAATCTCCGCAAAACCACGTCCTGCGAGTTGGGTGCGTCCCAATCCAAAACAAAGGGCCCTAATAACCTCCTATCAGCTGCCTCTTCCTGCGTTCATTCATCCACCAAAGCCTGCTCACAAATCAATCTATAATAGATATTCATGGGGTTTTCTCTCTATGTTGGGGTATGTAAACTACACTTACCCATCCAATCTGACATCTCTTCGCGGCGCTCGGTCCGATCACTGGAGTACCTAATCAAGGATGGTATATGCTAGGTGCTGACAACTGGCTGTCAAATGATGATCCATGGACATATACAGCTCAAATATCTGTTGGTTCAGTTCCCAATTCAAGAACAGTTGTTCCGTGGCGCCGTCCACAAAGCCTACGCATGCAAGTTGCTGGGGCAAATTCTGGTCTTGCACAGGAATCCGTGTCTTCTTTGAGGCCTGGACAAAGCAATAATTTTTCTCGGCTGTCTGGGTCTCTTGCTCCTCCACTGGATATGGTTCCCAATCCTGCAGCAAGGTTGCAAGGTCCTCATTACTTAAGATCATTGGTGGAACATCGTGATCAGAATACTAGACCTATTATACGAAGCATTTTAGATGTTTCCTTTGAAAGACTCCAAACTCTACAGAAATAATATTATGGTTAATATGGAGATCAAAAATCTCATTATGATTTGCTGGCTTTTGTACAGGCTTATCTTCAGAAAATAACTGAAGAAGAGGCCAGGAAATATTTTCATCAGCTTATAGATGTTGTAGATTATTGTCATGGTAGAAATGTATACCACAGAGATCTCAATTTCTTATGGTCCACAATTTCTTATGGTGCATCTGCAGTCTTGTTGATTGCATTGAACTTGCAGCTGAGGAAACTACAGGAGATGAGGAGGAAGAAACCCAATTGAGAAAGCTCTTGCACTGCAAGAAATATGATAAGGATTGGCTTCATCCAAAGCTTTTCGAGTGGCAATTTGGAAAACAATATCTTGTTTGTGAGGAGATCAAGAGTTTTTCCAGTCTCTGGGAACAAGATATGAAGGCATTGCAGGGAGCCATGAAGAGCAAGATCATGAGTGCAGAATTAGACAAAAAGGAATATCGAATTGCAGAGTTTCTGTGCAGGAAATTGGAGCTGAAGGACCAACATGAAATTTACCAGGCAAAATTCCCTTCCTGCCTGTTCATAGATTCCTGCAAAGACTTGCATGTGAAGAGAAGAATTGGAAGTGGAAGCTTTGGTGAAGTCAAAGAGATTATCTGGATGGGAGAGAATTTTGCAATGAGGCATATGTTTACCAATGTGGAAATATTTCTTCATGAGGTCTCTGCAATGTCTAAGCTTTTGCACCCAATACGCATGCAAGTTGCTGGGGCAAATTCTGGTCTTGCACAGGAATCCATGTCTTCTTTGAGGCCTGGACAAAGCAATCATTTTTCTCGGCTGTCTGGGTCTCTTGCTCCTCCACTGGATATGGTTCCCAATCCTGCAGCAGGGTTGCAAGGTCCTCATTACTTAAGATTATTGGTGGAACATCTTGATCAAAATACTAGACCTATTATACGAAGCATTTTAGATGTTTCCTTTGAAAGACTCCAAACTCTACAGAACGATGATGGTGGGCATAATAGAATCACGCCTGAGGTTTGTCACTTTTGTCCAAACTTTGAGTTTATCTTCATTTCTTCATTCATATTTTCTTTTCATGTACGCATGCTTTACGGTTATGAGGCTCAAAACTCTAAGCTAAATAACTTTAGCTGGGTGTATGCTTATACATGTGATAACTGAGGATGATGGGCAAGATAGAAAAATGCCCAAGGTTTGTTATTTCTTTCCAAACTTTACTCTTCTTTTCTTCGTTCACAGCTTTTCATGTAAACCATCTTTACAGTTAAGAGGCTCAAAACTTTAAGCGAAATAACTTAAGCTGGTTGTATGCTTATACATATTTTGACTGATAAAAGAAATTGGCATTTTATTCCTATCAGCAGGGTCATATTTGCGGAGCAGATGCACAATGTATAGCTGATTTATCTCTTATTTCAAGTTTTTTTCAGATATACATTTTATTTTTATAGGCAAAACAAATTGAGGGGCTAAAATATCATAATATAGCCCCTAGACATGGTCTTCACCGGACATTTCTGGAGTGAATATCTGGTATGGAAGAATAGTTATATTTTGAATTTAGGTTAACTCATTGAGTTGGGATGAGTTCTGTAGCTTTGTTAGAAGGAATCTGATTCTGTTTGAGCAGTCGAAAGTTTTGGAGTGGAATGAAAAGGGAGTGGAATGATGTCCGTCAAGGTATTTGAAATGAAAAATGAAACCAATTTCATCAATTGGAATCTAAATTAACAGTGTCATTTAATCCTGGGGCCTGATATGCACCTTCCAGGTTCGTAAGTATGAAGTTGAATACTTCCAGTTCCCACATCTGATGCCTCGGATCTGGACATCATCATTGAGGCCTGCAACACAAATGTTGTTCTAAATATCTAAAGACATGGCATATTTCAAATATTGCACTGTTTCCTAGGCAAAGTAAAGTAAATACTGTGCTATTCAGTAAAAAATGTAATTTCAGACCAACAAAGTTCACTGATCGTTTTTGTTTGTACATCAGTAATGTAATTTCTGTAAGTGAGTGGTGTCTTTTAGTAACATAGTTTGGTTGTGGTGTGATTATGCTGGT
Organism: Pinus taeda; assembly: GCA_000404065.3. Classification (NCBI taxonomy): domain Eukaryota; kingdom Viridiplantae; phylum Streptophyta; class Pinopsida; order Pinales; family Pinaceae; genus Pinus; species Pinus taeda. The sequence goes on from APFE031399162.1 coordinate 235,537, forward strand.
TGCTCAGCCTTTCTCTCTCTTTGTGCAAAAAAAATGAAAAGAGTTCTCACTAGCAGTATTCTACAACAGGCCTTTCACATTATGCCCATCTAAATTGCCCATCCCTGAGTCAGATATGCCTAAAATCTGTGCATTTTAGAGTTATTTCTATGACATAAATACCTCTCTATTTTTTCAACTGACAGTGCTGTTAGACATAGTTGTTTATTGTTATCATATGGCATTTTAGAGATGATAAATTTAAACGTTCTATTTTGGATTATTTTGTCAACCATTTTTGGAATCCAGCTATATAATTGTTGGTGATATCAGAATTTTTTGTTGCTTAAATTACATCTTTGAATGCATAAATATATTCAACACCCTGAAAACTCCTTGAACACTCAAATTGCAAAGACTCAACAAATTTGTCCATCTTGGAATTATTTCTATGACATAAATATTTCTCTATTTTGTCAACTGACAGTGTTGTTACACATAGTTGTTTATTGTTATCATATGAATTTCAGAAAAAATGAGTCTAAATTACTTTTTGGGATAAATAAATGGATTCAGCTACATGAAAAATCTCTGGAACATTCAAATTGCACAGGTTCAACAACTGAAATCTACAATTCCAACAATTTTCTGAATAGATTTCCGCCAAAATCTAACTGGAATTATTCCAGTGAAAGTTCTAAAATTAGAACATTTAGACCACACTTTTAGGAAAGTTGAGATACATAAATTTGACCGCCCTATAGAAATAATATTATGATTAATATGGAGATCAAAAATTTCATTATGATTTGCTAGCTTTTGTACAGGCTTATCTTCAGAAAATAACTGAAGAAGAGGCCAGGAAATATTTTCATCAGCTTATAGATGTTGTAGATTATTGTCATGGTAGAAATGTATACCACAGAGATCTCAATTTCTTATGGTCCACAATTTCTAATGGTGCATCTGCAGTCTTGTTGATTGCATTGAACTTGCAGCTGAGGAAACTACAGGAGATGAGGAGGAAGAAACCCAATTGAGAAAGCTCTTGCACTGCAAGAAATATGATAAGGATTGGCTTCATCCAAAGTTTTTCGAGTGGCAATTTGGAAAACAATATCTTGTTTGTGAGGAGATCAAGAGTTTTCCCAGTCTCTGGGAACAAGATATGAAGGCATTGCAGGGAGCCATGAAGAGCAAGATCATGAGTGCAGAATTAGACAAAAAGGAATATCGAATTGCAGAGTTTATGTGCAGGAAATTGGAGCTGAAGGACCAACATGAAATTTACCAGGCAAAATTCCCTTCCTGCCTGTTCATAGATTCCTGCAAAGACTTGCATGTGAAGAGAAGAATTGGAAGTGGAAGCTTTGGTGAAGTCAAAGAGATTATCTGGATGGGAGAGAATTTTGCAATGAGGCATATGTTTACCAATGTGGCAATATTTCTTCATGAGGTCTCTGCAATGTCTAAGCTTTTGCACCCAAATCTTTTGCAGCCATTAAGCTCGTTTGTAGATAAAGACAGAAGTGAGTGTTGTCTGGTGACAGAATTGATGCATAAGGATCTTCGTAGCTTCATCAACGAGAATTCTTCTCCTCGCAAGAGAATACCATTTTCACTTCCAAGGGCAATAGATATTATGCTTCAAATAGCTAGAGGAGTGGAGCATTTGCATGACCATGGTATCATTCATGGGGCCTTAAAATCATCAAATGTACTGGTCAAGGTAGGACCAATTGAAGGCCAAATCCATCTGAAAATTTCAGACTTCGGACTCATTAAATCAAATCTATTGAGTTCAAAATACTCATCTAGTCCAGGAGATACCCCTTCCTGTTGGTGGCGCGCACCAGAAGTTCAGAGCATTAGGCCTGAAGATGAAGCAGGGGCCAGGTTTTACCCTACCAAATATACAGATAAAGCGGATGTCTACAGTTTTGGCATGGTCTGCTATGAGATTTTGACAGGGAAGATACCAAACATGATGAAAAAACAATAAGCCAATCATTAAATCACTTGTATAGTGCTTTATATTTACCATACATACAATGCCTAGCTCAACAACCTAAATGTGCATTAAACACCTTACGTGGAGCAATATGTGTTAGTGTCCATTTTCCATGCCCCCAATGCACATTCGGATTCGGGGTAACCCCAAGATATAATGCATCTTTGCATCAATCACCCAGTTTCCATTTTCAATCCACTCAATCCATAATGCACCCGTATTTACACAAGCATTCAGAGTTTCTGAATCATACTATCCAACCCAGTGTAGATTGCACCTCCCTCTGTTAGTGGAAGAACAGTTTTAATTCTCCTCCGTTTTGAGGATATTCCGTGGTTGTTTTTTGGTGTATTTTAACATTAGTATTTGTGGTGTAGGATGGTGTGCAGCGGGTGCCGATCATTACGAGCCATTGATTTCCTGTGCAGCCCCAGTAGCCTCACAAGATAATGCTGCAATTGTTTTGTGATCAATGAATGTTGAGAGTGAGATTTCAGTTTTGCAGGAAGAGAATGAGCATCCAAAAGATTGTTGGGTGTTATTATTGTTGTTGGCAAGGTTATTTACAGGAAAGATTTTGTTTGTATCGAAGCAAATCCCATTTATTCATTTGCTGATGTGGAGAGTTTTTGTCATCCTTCCTTTCTTCTTCGTTTTTCATTGCTCACTACCTTGTGAGACCCTGTCCATCTAAAGCAGATTTTCTCATTTTTTCAACAATTCTTTTGATAGCATCCACATTGTTATACTCCTCTGGGATTGAAAATAGCAGAGGTTTTATTTTGTGGAATCTTTCCAGGTGTGTTTAGTCCCAAAATTATGGGATGGCCTATTCGCCTGAGCACATCAAAGAATTTATACATGGAGCACTTTTTCTTTTTTCCTGGGGGCTCATAATGGAGGGAGGTGTTAGTTGAACAGAAAGAAAATTGTTATTGTACATTTCTTTTAGTCAACCATTTTTGGAATCCAGCTATATAATTGTTGGTGATATCACAATTTTTTGTTGCTTAAATTACATCTTTGAATGCATAAATATATTGATGGCACCATGTGGATGCACCATCCTAGAACCCATAAAATGAAACAACTGCTGGGAAATCCAGACCTATTTGGCAACTTGAATTCGGTGAGTACTTAATCCATGATGATCATATGTGGAAATTAGGGCCGAAAAGGTAAGATGGATTCATGGCTTTTAATGAAATTTTCATTTCATACTCTGTACTTCAAGACTGGATTATGGCATTTCTTTTTCCCTTTACTTTTATGCTCTGTGCAGGCTGAGTCATAATTAAATTCTTGGCAGAATATTTTGAATGGTTACCTGGAATTAGTTTTTGCTATGTTTATTTGCAGGTCCACTACAATTTCACAGTCTCTGCCCTTGTTGATTTCCATTATGCTGTGTACATTTCTCTGCCCACCAGTTTACATCTTGAATGGGCTCTCAAGTCTGCCTAGAAAAAGAAACACATGCTTCTTGAGAAGCCCCCTGCCTTGTCTGTACAGGATCTGGACATCATCATTGAGGCCTGCAACACAAATGGTGTTCAACTTATGGATGGCACCATATCAAGATTATGGCATTTCTTTTTCCCTTTACTTTTATGCTCTGTGTTCTCATCTGAGTGTGCGAAGAGAGAGTGTTTTGGTTTTGTTGATTATGATGCTAAGATGGCAAGAGATTCATCCATGATATTATTTTGGTTGGTGGGAATTCTCAAATCACAACAATTGTTGCAGGGCTTCTTTAAGGGGAATGATCTTTACAAAAGAATTAAAACCGATGAGGTTGTTGCTTACGGAGTTGCAATGCAATATGTCACTCTAAGTGGAGGAGGAAATGGATGTACAAGACCTGTTACTTCTTGATGTTGCTGCTCTTTCGCTTGGTCACAATACAATCGGAAGTGTTATGAACATTTTTATTCCCAGAAACACAACCATTCCTTCAAAGAAGAAATAGGTCTTTCCTACATACTCAATTGACAAGCTTGGTGTTCTCATCTGAGTGTATGAAGAGAGAGTGTTTTGGTTTTTTTGATTATCCTACTGCCACAAACTCAAGGAAGAAACACGGTATTATTTCCCAAATATTTTTGCAGACTGTCTGATGTATGACCTTGACATAACTAAGGTTCCCATATCTTTAATTTCCAGATGCACATCATATGTGGTGGGCTTCAAGCTAGAATTCATGGAGGTATGCCTATAACAGGGCAACATGTAGCTGGTGAAGTAACCTGTATAGGATTTCACGGTAATAGTACGATGCTACTGTTTCCATCCCCAAAATTTTTAACACCTCCTTGGGCAACATAGTGGAAACACGGGAGGAAATGCCTCAGATGAAGAAAATGTCTCAGATATGCCAATTTTTTACTTACCTAGCTAAATTTTAAACTTCAATTTTTCAATATGATATTTCTATTTTAGCATTTTAGTTTACTGTAGCCTTATCGAAAACGAAAGAAACTGTAAATATAGCAAATCTCATCCTATTCCTCAACAACAACATATCCATAAAACTTGCCAACCCTTGACAAAGAGCAAAGCCCAAGGTGGGAATTTTCAAAGTACAACAGTGGTTGCAAGACTTCTTTAATGAGAATCAGATCTGCAAAAGCATTAACCCCAATGAGGCAGTTGCCTACGAAGCTGCATAGCAATGTAGGCCAATTTTACTTTCAGTTTTGGGTAGCAAAACATAAAAAAGAGTAATGAAGATTATTCAGTTCGCAGTCTAAGATAGACTGCATTAACCACCAACTTATACGGGTATTTGTGCATGGATTTCAGATTTGAGAATGAAGTCACTCCTGATTGGAACGTGACCTATGCTCAGCAAGATCATATATGTCGAAAATTATGTGTGAATGGATTGAACCATTGAATTAGATTTTGGTCTTGATAAACTGCTTGGCATGAGCATCAAAATGTTGTTGTTGAGGAGGTCTTCTTCATCCACTGCTCAGACAACCACATATATTGATTCATTATATCGAGGCATGGGCTTTTATTCAGCAATAATTAAAGCTAGGTCTGAAGAGCTGAAAACAAATCTATTTGCAAAGTGCATGGAGCCTATAGAAAAGTGTTTGACATGCTAAGATGGTAAGAGATTCATCCATGATATTGTTTTGGTTAGTGGGAATTCTCGAATCACAACAGTTGTTGCAGGACTTCTTTGATGGGAATGAGCTCTGCAAAAGCATTAACAATGATTAGGTTGCTTACGGAGTTGCATTGCAAGTTTCCATTCTAAGAGGAGGCAATGGGTGTTTCTTATTCAATTCTTTTGAAGTAAATTTGTTTCAATAGTTTAGTTATTTTGAGAGCTAATCCTTGAAATAATTGAAGAAACCACAAAAGAGAAACTCTAAACATACATGTTTCCTATCATGTTGGAAACTCTATACATAAAGTAACTAACATTTATATGGAACAACTTGCTCTTTTTTGTCCTTCTCAAATTCTTCAAGGATCTCTTAAAGTACATAATTGTTTTATAAGCTTCCTAAGAACCTTAATATGTTCCTGGGTTGGAAAACTAAAATGGTATTTTATTATTAAACAATGTCATTCTATGTAGGGTTGAAATTTGATATCCTACCTCACAAGTTAAGAATTTTTATGAGAAGTTCTAATTAAATACTCATTTCATCTAATGTTCAAATTTTAATTCTTTAGTTGATCTCTTAATTTACACAATTGTTCCTTCTCAAATTCTTTAGTCATCCTTTTCAAATTCTTCAATAATCCTTTATTGTATACAACTATTTCATCAAGCTTTCTAAGCTTTAGTATATTCCTAGAATACAAAACTAAAATGATATCTTGTTCTTTAACAATTCATTTTATGCATGGTTGAGAGAAAAATGCATATTATGCTAATTGAGGAATTTTTTTCGCTTGTCGAACTTATAGTATTGAATTTAACACACTAACACTTTACAAAAATAAACTAACAATATTCATGATGAAAATAACAATATGGAAGATTTATCTGCATAATGAAGAAGGCAATATGGGAGATTCCAATCACGTTCCAAAGCATTTTTTAAAATGTGGATGTGACAAAAGGTTCTTGTGGAAGGTGTTGTTTGTATACGAGAAATTTCTTGATCATTGTGTATAATCCTAATGTTGATAGATATGTCTACTAAGTGGTTCTAGTTAATGGGGCATTGATTTGAGCGTTCAATATATTTTTATTCTTTATCGAAGTATTCTTTTGTTGTATTTGTGTTCTTCAATTTATGCCTTACGGTGTTTCCTTTGCAACATCTGATGCAAATGCTAGTTTATATCATCTAAGAATTGCTCATTTATGTAATGTAAAGGATGTTTCTCTCTCAAAGAGGCTAATTTTTAAGTCATTGATCTATCTTTTATGTGAGATGGTTGCATAACATTTGGCATCATAGGTTTGGATTCTAGGGTTTCACTTATTCAAACAGGTCATATTGGAATTTTCACTATAAATATTTTTCTACGAGTTTTCTAAAACTGAAATTTTGACCACGTAGAGCCGAAATTGTGGTGACCATCATGTGCAAATTTCATATCTTGTTTCACTATATTTTCAATCATATGATCCGAGGAAGTTAGGGTTTTTGCAAGCTCTAGAATTCAGTCTCAAATAGGTGACCTAGAGAAAATCATCATAACTTTCTCTCTGAGCATCGGATTTGAATTTAATAAAAAGAGATTGAAATTGCATGAACTTTAGTTTTTTGTGTATCATTTTCATAGCTGAAGGTCAAAACAGTGACACGTGGAATTTTGTACAAGTTCCCTCTATTGAACCAGTCTACAATCATGCCATTGTGGGAGATTGAGCATAACTCTTTCTTGAAGACTTCAATCTTAGTATGAATTCTAGGGTTGGAAAGAAGACTCAGAGGGTTACCATAAGATAAAATTTCAAGCCTTGGAGATCGAAAATTATATAGTTACAACATATTCAAAATCAAGCTTCTACAAAGAAAGAAAAAGATATGTATTTTGTTTAAATTTACATAAGTTTTGTTTGAAAAATAAGTTTGAAGTGATTAAAGGGGCATAGTGAAACATAAATATCATTGTTTGATTCCAAAATGACTCGAAGTAAGAAAATGGAAACACCTAGTAAGAAACAAGAAATATCTACTATGACACATGAAGAAGAGGAAGAAATGCAACATGATGTATCAAAATTATGCGACCAAGTGCAAATTTTGCTCTCACAAAGAGTAATAAAAAAATGAAATGGAAGCTAAGATGCATGGTTTGAAGAGTGGTATAAAATCATACATGGCAGGTTTAAAGGATGGATTAAAAGCAAACATGGAAGGTTTGAAGGAAAGTTTGACAAAGGTTCTACAGTAAATGCTTCTTAATGGAAAAAAGGTATTAGACGAAACTCATGATGAGAACAAAAGGAATGTTAATCATGATTTCATAGACTCTAAATTTGGACTGAAGTCCCACCATATTCCAAAGATTGATATGAGGAATTTTGATGGCAAGGATCTGGTAACATGGATACTACATATGGAGCAATATTTTGATCTCCATAATGTGCAACACACACTAAAGGTACGCATTGAAACTTTATATTTAGAACCCAATCAATTTGTATGGTAATGATGGTTTTTTTCTCGTAAACCACTTGTCACTTGGTCAATTTTTATGGAGGAAATGATAACACATTATGAGGATACAAAGAGAAACACCTTCTTTAGCCAATTGATAAATCTCAAACAAAAGGGTTCAATGGAAAAGCACATTGAGGACTTCCAAAAATTGAATACCAGGGTAAATGATATTTCAGTGGAGAATAGGATTGATGTATTCATAGGGACTTTAAAGGATGACATCCAATATGAGTTTTTCCTTTGGAAACCTAATTAATTGGTGAAGGCATTCAGGGTGGTAAGAAAAATTGAAAACAAAATTATGGCAACAAGGAAGTCTACCACTCACAACTATAAAAATGGAAGTAGTGTTGCTCCTAGTCTTCCACAACGTACAAGGTTGATACCACAAATTTTGGAAGAAGAAAGAGAAAAAGGGATTTGGTACAGTTGTGATAGAAAATACTCTAAAGGCCATAAGTGTGTTGAGAAGAAATTATTTTACATAGATTGTGAAGAGGAGGAAGAAAATGAACAAGAAACGTCAAAAGAAGAACCCTATAGAAAGAAGAAATTAATATGACCATATCTTGTAATGCATTGGCAAGAATTACCACTCCTCAAACTCTCAAAATAGAAAGACATATCAAGAAGAAAAAGGTAATAACGTTGATTTATTTGGGTAGTACGCATAATTTTATTCATTGTAATATAGCCAAGGAATTGAATTGCTTCCTATATCCAGCACTAGAGTATCAAGTGATGGTTGCAAATGGAGGAACTATAAATTTCTCTTGAAAGTGTCATAATATTAAACTAACCATGGGGGAATATGTATTTAATATTCAAATGCTTTCCATTCCAATGGGTGGTGTTGATGTTGTAGAGGAGTCCAATGGTTATAATCTTTGGGGACGATAGCTTTTAATTTTCAAGAACTTTTCTTGATTTTTTTTGGGAAGGGAAGGAAGTTGAATTGAGGGGTATCGCAGAGAAACCAAGAAATATAATCAACTCTAATGGAATGAAAAATATTTTAAAGAAGTAACAATGGGGCATAATTTCACAATTATGCACACTAGAGGTTCAAACATCGAAATCATTTATTTCTCCAAATCTCCAAAAACTCTTGGAAAATCATTCCAAGGTATTTGAGACTCCCAAATGCCTCCCACTTATTTGTGATCATGATCATGCTATTCATTTGATTGGAGAAAGTGTTCCTCCAAACATCAGGCCTTATAGATATCCCTATGCCCAAAAGAGTGAAATTGAACGTATGGTTGCAGAATGCTAGAGGCTAGTATAATTCAACCTAGTCAAAGTTCTTTCTCTACTCTAGTAGTATTGGTGCACAAGAAGGATGGATCATGGTGTATGTCTCCAAATTATAAGGAGCTCAACAAGCTCACTATTAAAGATAAATTTCTCATTCCTATCATTGATGAATTGTTGGATTAATTACATGGAGAAATTTACTTCACCAAGCTGGATCTTCGGTCAAGATATCATCAAATTAGAATGAAGATTGAAGACATTCCAAAAATAGCATTCAAAAATCATGAAGTTCATTATAAATTTTTGGTCATGCCTTTTGGCCTTACTAATGCACCTTCCACATTTAAAGGTTTGATGAACTCCATTTTCAAACCTTTCCTTAGAAAATTTGTGCTAGTATTTTTTGATGATATACTAATCTACAGCGAGTATTGGAAGGATCATGTTCAACATGTTGAAAGGGTGCTCAAACTATTGGAGGAGAAACAATTATATGAAAAAACCTCCAAATGTTTCTTCGGAGTACAGGAGATGGAATATTTGGGTCATATTATGTCTCATGAGGGTGTTAAAATAGACCCTACCAAAATAAATCCATTAAGGAATGGAAAATCCCTACAACCCTAAAGCATCTTCGACGATTTCTCCAATTAACAAGGTATTATTGCAAGTTTGTTAAGAATTATGGGAGAACAATGGCACCTCTAACAACATTACTAAAGAAATATGCATTTTTGTGGACTCCAAAAGCAACTAAGGCCTTTGAACATCTTAAAGAGGCAATGTGCCAAGAACCAGTCTTAGCTACACCAGACTTCACAAAAAAATTTATTGTGGAATGTGATGCCTTAGGAAATGGAATTGGTGTTGTTTTAATGCAAAAATCAAGACCCATTTCTTTTGAAAGTCATCCAATCAAGGAAAATTATTTACACAAACCTATTTATGAGAGAGAAATGTTGGAAATACTACATGCACTAAAGAAATTGCAACCTTATCTAATGGGAAGACACTTCAAGGTAAAAACAGATCACGATAGTATTAAATACTTTTTGGAACAAAGATTTATCTTCAAAAGAGAAAAAAAATGTGTCACAAAGATGTTGGGTTATGACTTTGAAATCATCTACAAAAAAGGGAAGCAAAATGTTGTTGCATATGCACTCTTGAGAAAGTATGAGGGTGCAGAAGCATTGCTTTGTTCCATTTCTATTATCCAACTTGAATGGATAACTGAAACAAGGGATGAATGGAAGAATGATGAAGAGGTGTGGACACTCATTAAAAACTTGCAGCAAGATCCCAATACGTCTGATACATTTATCTGGAAAAATGATTCATTATGCTACAAAGATTTCTTATATATCTGAAAGAATTCGCAACTCAAACAAAATATTCTTTTGGAATTGCACACATCCCCCATGGGAGGGCATTCAGAATTTTTAAAAACTTACAACAATGTCAAGAAGGAATTTTTTTGGGTTGGCCTTAAATATGATATTCAAAATTTTGTGGCAAAGTTTGGTTTTCCAACAAAATAAATTTGAGACAATTAATACCCCAAGTCTATTACAACCTTTAGTCATTCGAAGTCAACATTGGGAGGAAGTCTCTATGGATTTTATCACAGGTTTACCCAAGTTTGAAGGTAAGAGTGTCATCATGGTGGTAGTTGATAGACTTACCAAGTATGCACACTTTTGTGCATTATCTCATACTTTTAAAGCCAGTACAATTTCTAGTACATTTATGGAAACAATTCAAAATCTACATCGAAACCCAAAGATTATTGTAAGTGACAGAGACCCCATTTTCACTAGAAATTTTTGGACGAATTATTTTCTTGTCTTAGTACTCAATTAGCTCAGAGTTCATCTTATCATCCTCAATATAGCAGGCAAACTGAGATATTGAACAAATTTTTGGAAGGATATCGTCATTTCTTTGTATTTAATAAAAAAACACAATGGGTCAAGTGGTTACCTCCAGTTGAATGGTGGTATAACACTTCCTTCCATATTGTAGCAAAAATGACCACATTTATGGCACTTTATGGATATCATCCATTGTCCTTCACATCATCTTAAAGAGAAAATTCTAAGGTTCAAGCAGTGTGAGATCACATCGAGCATCAACAATAAGTTCTCCAACTCTTAAATGATAACCTCATTCTAGCCCAAGATCAAATGAAACAACAAGTGAATCAACATCGCAGTGAAAGAAGTTTTGATGTAGGCGACTGGGTATTTTTACAACTACAACCATATAAAAAAATTTCCCTCAAACAAGCTAAAAAGGATAATAAATTATCACCCAAGTACTATGGTCCTTACAAGGTGTTACAAAAGATTGGTCCTATGGCATATAAATTGGATTTTCTTGCATCTTCCTGAGTACACCTAGTTTTCCATGTTTCATGCTTAAATAAGGTTATTGGTGACAAGCTTCCAGTTCAAACAGTATTTCCAAAACTTCATGAATAAGGGAAAATCATATTGGAGCTAGAAGTAATCATGGAAACAAGAACCTGACAACTATGGAATCGATCAATTTTAGAGTATCTCATTAAGTAGAATAAATTACTTGTTGAATATTCCACAGGGAAGGATGAGAATTTTATATAGAAGCATCCAAAACTACTCAAGTGTTGAGGACAACACTTTTTTAAGGAGAGGGGCATGTTAGGTCCCTATAATACTAGTGTATCCTCCTTATTTTTATTGTTAGTATAGCCCCCTATTGTTATTGTTGTGCCCATGTAGCCCCCATATTGTTATTGTTCTGCCCCATAGAAGCCTGCTATTTCTATTATTGTTATGTAGGATTTGATTATATTGTAACCCCTTAGAGTCCTATATATACCAAGGATTTCTTGTCATTTGTATCATCCAATAATTTTTCATTTATGTAATTTAAATGAGGTTTCCCCCTTGAAGAGGATAATTTGTAAGTCATTGATCTATCTTTTCTGTGAGTTGGTTGCATAACACTGGATATGGAATGGAGCATAAGATTTGAATGTAATAACTAGAGGTGGATAATGGTTTTGTACTACTCATAGAAATAATTATGGAAGGAATTTTGTCTATAGCGTTTGACTAGGAATTATGTGATGATGAAAATGATGTAATGGCATTATATGTGTTATTTGCTTGCATCTTGGATGGTCTGGACATCTTATTGTTGAGACCTGGGATAATGACCTTTTCTTTATTTTTACATAACTTCCTGCATGGGTTTGTGCATAATTATTGTAGTATGCTAGCACTACTAATTAAGTGACATATTCTTATACAATTGGGATGGATGAGCATGCATAGGTTTGTATGGTGAAATGGATTTTGGGAAAATCCTTGTGATGCTTATTGTGTAACATTGTATGTTATATATATATATATATATAAATTAATATATATATATATATATATATATATATAACATAATTAGCATATACACCATCTTGGTTTCAAGTCAAAATTCATCTCTCTTCTCTTTATCTATAATATATATATATATATATATATATATATATATATTATATATATATATATATATATATATTATATATATATTATATATATATATTATATAATATATATATATATATATATATATTATATATATATTATATAATATATATATATCTTATGGGGTTGTGAGAATACAATGGTCTCTCTCTCTATATATATATATACATATCTTTATCTTATGGGGTTGTGAGAATACAATGGTCTATATGTTCATGGTAAGGAACCTCGGTGGACTAGAGGCATGCCATTTTGTGACTCTAGTTGAGAGTGATGTGCCTTAATGTTTGTCTATTAGTGCTAGTTGTAGCACTGTGATTGTTTATTGTATGTTGATTGCTTTCTTGTGAAAGTGAGTTTCCGGTGTATTGCTATGATTGATTGCAAATTGCATGCATGACATGATGCATGTCATAAATGTGATAATTATAAAATTGTAAATATGACATTGATGGTAACCATATATATATATATTATAATATAATTATATATATAGATAGATAGATAGAGGAATTTTTGACTTTGAAACCAAGATGGTGTATATGCTAAATTATGTTATGGTTTGAGACATGTTCTTGGTGGGAATATTGATATGTGTGAATAGCTACAGGGAAACATACTTGGATTAGCATGGAAAGATGGTAGTTGGTATATCTATTTATATTTCACTAGTAGCTAAGTGTATGTGGCAACACATAGGAAGACTCAATGGCAATGAAAACAAAGCATGAACAAAGGCACAATATGGACCAAATCCATAAAGAACAAGAAGGGGGGAGATCCATTAAAATAAAAAGAACCTTTAGTGACTTGAAGGTTGAGCACAAGGGTTAAAAGGAAGATATTTAAAGGTTTTTCATGAAGCAACAAGTACTAGCATAGTTGAGCCAAATGATACAAAAATGCATGTCATATATGCAGGAGTTGCTGCAACAAGCTTTATCCTGAGAAGAGGAGGGTCATAATAACAAGACCAAAAATATGCCTCATAAGGCTTAGAAGAAAAGGAGGCCAATATCATGTTGGAATTGTGGAGAAGAACACTTGTGAAGGAACTATCCCCACAAAAAGAGAAAGAAAGAAAATAGGCCCTTGCGGATTTCTGGGACATGAATGTGCAATGCAAGATGCTAAGGAGGAGGAGGGGGTATTCCCTATAGTCCATGATGTATGCTTATATATATTTGAAAATATTACCTTGTGTATAAATACCTTGAGGGAATTGAGACTTCAAGGTTGTTGTGAACTTTGGGAAGGGTCTCAAACTGATTGTTTATTTGAATACACACACAAACACACACACACACACACACACACACACACACACACACACACACTTGTATGTTGGCTGAGAGTGCCATGAACTTTGAAATCATGGGGATTGATCAATTTTTGGGACTGCATTATTTTAATTCTTATGTATGGTGGCTTTATTTGTTGGCTTCATGGATTGATTATCTTTTTCATTATTGATTTATGTGTAGCCATGCTCTATCATTTGATATTTTTATAAATGTTGTTGTGATTTCCTTCTTGTATTGGTTCCCTTCATTCTTTTTAAATGTTCCATGTGGTTTCCATGCTTGGGGCCTTGGGATAAATTGGTTGAGTGTGGGAGGTGCGCCATGGAACTTTGGTAAGAGAGTCGAGGATGACCAGTAGAAAATATGACTTGAAAAAGTCGCTACGCATAAATAAAGAACATGAATGAAACGAGAAACTCTAAAAAAAAGGGTATTACATGATTGGCATGAACAATAACACGTTGTGAAAGTTTCAGGTAATTTGGAACGCAAATTGGGTGATGGTCTGAGGAAAAGGTCATCAATGGAATACCTTAGAGCATTGGTCCTACACAGGAATCTTACAATATGCTCGTGCTAAGCTTGTGAACATGGGAAAAACAAAAGAGGCAGTATGACCTAGTTTACATGAATAGAGACGGTATGGTTTATGGATTCTTTGTGATATTATGTAATGTGTTGAGTCATGTGTATATGTGCACATGTTGTATATTGGTAGTTTTGTATATGTTGTATTGTGCCATGTGTATATGTTTATACTTTGTATCTTTCCACTTGTATATGTGTATGTGTTACGTGATGTTTTTGGGACATATAGGTATGGGACTGTATGGGCTTGCTTGTTATGTTATGTGTTTGGGATAAGAAAGTATGGGCATGTTTGGGCCCTCGTGATATGTTATATGATTGGGCTAGGAAAGTATTGGACTGTCTGGGCTTATGAAGATGCGGGATACACCTATAATTCTATTGATAGAAGACTACCAATATTGGTAGTACCCATATTCATAGGGTAGCGACTTGGAGCATTCATGGGTTAAAAAATAATTAATTTCAAAGTTTTCAATTCCAATCTAATTTTAGATATCTTGGATCTAGTCGTTCTTTTTTTCTCATTGATAAAATGAATCGAAGAGGGGTTACATATGATCATGCTTGCTAAAATATCCCTTGATGGTAAGTATGGGTCTTCATTATCCATAAATACATGGTGTTCTTTGAAATCTAAAAAATCCCAATGCTATCAACAACCACAAGCTTTGAAAAACCCTCTCTTTCAAACCAAACAACCATTTCCACAACAATACCAATTACCTCAATAACAAAAATTAATAAGAAAAAGTAATAAAGTTGAAAAGTGGTATTTTTTATTTAATTTGAAATTAGAAACAGAATCCCAAAGGTATAGGAAGTTGGAAGGTCATACTAGTAACATTGAACCTTGTGATCCCATTCATGAAAGCAAGAGATAAGAGTAATTCAATGGTGTTAATACTAGCAATGTGTCGAGTGTGTTGTAGTTATTCATACCAATATCGTAAGCTACTCTAAGTAGTGTATAGTATAAACTAAGTTGTTAGCTATATTAGAGATAGTATATTACTATATGGTGCCATATATATATATATATATATATATATATATATATATATATATATTATATATATATATTATATATATATATATATAATAGATATCCACCACTAGTTTCTTGTCAGGTTTGGAAATTGAACTAGTGTGTGTGTGAAGTAAAGAAAAATATAAAGATAAGTATCAATATTTCATTGACTTTTATGAATTTCCAAATTATGAACACGAATTGATGTTCTGATTTATGATAGTTGTTTTTGTAGAAATTCTCATTGTAGATTAAACTAATTATGCAATGTACTAAAGAAAAATACTTAATCTACTTCTACAATCAAACTTAAGGAAGTTTAATCAATTTTGAGCAAGATCAAATAGAACACATATAACAGAGAATAAGATCCAATCGCACATGAAACACAGAAGAATACTCTGGGGAAAGCCTCAGCGAAAAACCCCGCTATCTATATTATCATAAAAGTGGAAATATCTTAGGATTACACAAAGCTTTAGCTCTCAAGCTATCCATCTCTCAGTACAATCCCTCACTATTGATCATAGATAGAATAGACAATACACATGCCTTCCTTCAGTCCTCCAAGCCTCCTATTTCCTTGCGCAGTTTCTCTTGGGTCCTCCAGTTGCCACCTATGTGATCCTCACCTCACACACTGCTCTGACCTTTGTAGTAACTGCACAATCCTCAAGGAATGAATTCCTTATGCAAGCGAGAGATACTCACATGGGAATATTCTAGTAACTGATAGCACATTGTCCTTGCCTTTAATCTCAACTGGGTCTTTGTCTAAACTGACATGCATGAGTTATTTATGAGAGAATATTTAGTTATCTAGAGAACACTAGTTGCATTCATGCATGCATTAACTGACTGAACTCACTATTAGTTCCACAAATTGTTTGGAACTAATTTAACTGGACTTAACTCAGTTAATTGAGCTAACTAATTACCACTCAAATATAATTCATCCTTATCCCCTTAGTTAAGGGATAACTTTCTCAATCAAAGGGATAATTGTTGCATGTCTTCAAAAAGACTTCATGTTTGATTTTGACCAACTAATTAACTCAAGATGAATTAATTAATTATTTTTCAAATAGCTAGTGAGACTAAATTCGAATTTTAATTCAATGACAAATTAAAATTGGAATATATCCTGAAATGTTATCTATAGCGATGATATTTTTAGCATTTCTTGTTGCTATTTTCAACACTCCCTCTCAACAAGAAATGGATTATTTGTCACCCTGATCATGTCTCTGTGGAACTCAAATTTACACTTTGACAATGCCTTAGTAAAAATGTCAGCATCTTGCTCCTCGGTCGAAATATACTACAACAACATGATCCTCCTCGCCACACAGTCTCTGAGATGATGATACCGAATGTTGACATGCTTGGACCTATCATGAAATACTAGATTCTCAGAGAGTTTGATACAACATTGATTATCATAATAGATCATAGTTGGATCCATCCTCTGATCAAACAAACCAACAAGAATTTTCCGCATCCAAATGGCCTCACATGATGCCTGACTTGCAACCATGTATTCAGCCTCGACTGAGCTAAGAGCAACTGACCTCTGTTTCCTGCTGTACCAAGAAACTGTAGTTGAACCAAGGTTGAAAATTCCTCCTGATGTGCTCTTCCAATCTGACAGACTCCCTGCCCAATCTGCATCTGTGAAGCCCTATAGCCTCACTCCCTCTGACCATATATGTACCATAATCCAAACTGAGATGTGCCTCTAAGGTATCTCAAAACATGCTTCGCTACCTTCCAAAACAGCTTGGTAGGCTGAACCATAACTTGACTCAGCTGGTTCACCGCAAAGCACAAATCTGGTCATGTGTTCACTAAGTACATCAGTGAACCCACAAGCTCCTGATACACAGTAGCCTCTACTACCTCACCTGAAGTAGCATCCTCCTTCCTCCAATTACCTGCTAGAGGAGTCTACATGGGCTTGCACTTCTCCATGTGGAATCTCCTGAGTATCTCATTTGCATACTTGCCTTGAGACACAAACACTTCCCCATCCTTCTGCCACACTTCCATGCCTAGAAAGTAGTGCATGAGACCCATGTCTTTCATCTCGAACTCTCTTGCAAGGTCCTCCTTGCAAGACATGATCAAGTGATCATCACCTATCAATACCAGATCATCAACATAAAGAATAATGGTCAACTACTTACCTTCCACCATGATGTGGTACAAGTTCGCATCTGCTTCACTCTTTATGAAGCCCAACCCAGTGAAGTAGTTTTCAATCCTAGTGTACCAAGCACGAGGTGCTTGCTTAAGCCCATACAAAGCTCTCTTGAGTTAGCACACATGCAACTCATGATCGAAGGTCTCAAATCCTTCTGGCTACTCTGTGTACACCTGTTCCTCAATCTTGCCATTGAGGAATGCAGTCTTCACATCCATTTGATGGATCTTCCAAACCATCTATGTTGATAGTGCCAACATCGATCTGATAGATGAGTACCTTGCTACAGGAGCAAAAGTCTCATCATAGTCGATCCCCTCGACCTATGAGAAACCACGAGCAACAAACCTTGCCTTCTGCTTCTCCACACTACCATCAACAGCATGCTTTACCTTGTGAATCCAACGAGAACTCACAACTTACTTGTTCTCTGGTCTTGGAACAACATCCCAAACATTGTTCCAAACCATGGAGTCGTACTCCTCCATAATAGCATCAACCCAAACTGGTTGTTGAACTGCCTCCTCAAAGGAAGATGGTTCGGTCTCTACACATTCCCCAACAAGGGCCATGTAACTAGTGTATTACTCAAGTGACCTCCTCTATCTATGTTGAGAAGATGGCTCTCCACATTCTCTCTCACATCCATCAACAATCTGTCAGCTTTTCTCATGTGCTTCCGCCCATCTCTGGAAGACTCTGCATGGGTGGAAGTCTCCACTCCTGAAACCTCTGCATGTGGCTGCTCTGCATCAGTCTGAGGCTCCTCCTCCTTCTGAACCAAAAGTTCCTCCTTAGCCTACATCTTGAGCTCCCTCTCAAGGGAAACTCGCATTGCCTCCAGCTCATCAAACTTAAGATCTCTGCGAACCACTGTCCTCTAACTAGTAGGAAAATACACCCGATAGTTGTGGGGAGTATCAATGTGCCCCAGAAGTATCCCCAACTTTGTTGTCAGCTCTAGCTTCTTCCAATTATCCTTGGTCACATGGAAATAAACTGATGAGCCAAATATCCTGAAGTGACTCACATCTGGTCTCTTCCTGAAGAAAGCTTCCTCTGGTGTCTTCATCCCAAGTATGCGATGTGGGCTTCTATTTTGCAAGTAAACCGTTGTGTTGCATGCCTCAACCCATAAATGAAGTGGTAGGCCTTGGTCATGCAGCATCGCCCAAGATACTCCCACAATCATTCTGTTCTTCCTTTCAGCCACCCCATTTTGTTGTGGGTTATGAGGTGTCATCAACTCCCGTTTAATTCCTTCTGTTGCACAGAAGTCCTTAAACTCTTGAGAGACATAATCTCCACCATTGTCACTTCGCAAGGCCCTGATCTTCTTTCTTGATTCTTTCTCAACCAAGGCTTTGAACTCACAAAACCTTGAGAAGGTTTGATCCTTCTTCTGCATGAAATAGATCCAACATCTACGAGAAAAATCATCAATGAAAATAACATAGTACCTTTGTTTAGTGGTGGAGGTTATTGAGAATGGTCCACACACATCTGTATGAACTCACTCCAAGATTGCTTTAGCTCGACTGTCTCAATCCTGAAAGGAAGATTTTGCATACTTACCCAAGGTATAACCTTTGCATGTGTCCACTTGCTCAAGTTTACCTTTGGGAAGTCTGGTAGAAATCTGTTGCATTATCTTTAAGGCCCCATGATGCAAGTGGCCCAACCTTCTATGCCATAACTCACAAATATCTTGGCTTTGTACCAATTCTACTTTGGAACTCAATGCAACATATTTATCTACCTCCAGCTTGTAGAGATTCTTCACTTGAATCCCAATCCTCTTGGTCTGACCTGTGGCTATGTGTCTCAGGAATGCCTTTCCTTTACTGAAGACTACATCATAACCTCCAACTTCCAACATCGCGACCGATACTAAGTTTTTCTTCAGTCCAAGCACATACTTTACTTCAGTCAAGGTGAGAGGAGCTCCATGCTCCCTCTGAAACACAACCGTACCTTCACCTAAAACATGGTACTTTCCATCATCGCCCATCTCTATGTGCATCTGAAGGTATTTCTCCTCTAAGGTACTAAATAAACTTATGTCATCAGTCATGTGGAATGAGGCTCCACTGTCCATGTACCAAACACAACCCACCATCGATGAAACCATGCATGCGATGAGGGTAAAATCCAATTCAAACTGTGAGGCCAGTGCCTCACCATCTGATCCTTTCAAGGATCCCTTCTTGGATTTCTTCAATGGACAATTTTTTGCGTAATGGCCCACCTCATGACAATTAAAGCATCGCACTTTAGATTTTTCAATCTTCTTCCCACCATGGGAAGAACTTGGTTTGGAATGGGAAGCCTTCCCTTTCCCTTTCCACACCTTACTTGCTAAGGCTAGATTTTCTTCATCATCATGCTTTGATGAAGAACCATCTCTGGTGCTTCTCCCGATCTCCTCCTGCATCAGATCCGACCATAGCCGTTCCCATCTGGTAGTTTCTCTCTTCCATTCACTCAGTCCTGGTAGCTATGCCAGCTCTTAGAGAGATTGAGGAGAGAAAGACTCACCATATCATCATCGGTTGTCATGTTTCCTACACTTCCAAGATCATCTCCGCAAGTGGTGAGCTTGTTCAGATATGTAGAGATCATGTCGCCCTTTTCACACTTGATTTTCCGAAGCTTGTCCTTCAGCGCCAGCTTCCTCTGGTCGTTGCTATTCTGATATAGATCCTTCAATGTCTTCCACATTGAAAATAGAGTCTCCTTTCCATGGAGACTTGAGACAATATGGTCTCGAACTCCCTCCAGAAGAATCCTCCTCGCTCTTGCCACACATTTCTTCCATTCAACGAATTCTTGGGCATTAGCTGTAGCTGGCTTGGGTACTTCTTGATCAATGAAGTCCTTCAAACCATTGTCCTCTAATACTGCTTCCATGCGATCCTTCCAAGCTAAGTAATTTGAGCTGCCATCCAGGGCATACTCGAGTCTCAAGCCATTGAATGCCATTGGTGAACTTTGAGATGTGATAAGAAATCGATTCTGTACCTACAATCAAGAACTTCAAAACTTCGAACTTATCCCTTCTTTGTATATTGTTCTCCACTTTGATCACCTTTGCTCTAATACCATGTAGAAATTCTCACTATAGATTAAACTGATTATGCATTGTACTAAAGAAAAATATTGATCTACTTCTACAATCAAACTTGCAGAAGCTTAATCGATTTTGAGCAAGATCAAACAGAACACATATAACAGAGAATAAGATTCAATCACACATGAAACACAGAATAATACTCTGGGGAAAGCCTTGACTAAAAACCTCACTATCTATATTATCATAAAAGTGGAAATATCTCAGGATTACACAAAGCTTTAGCTCTCAAGCTATCCAGCTCTCAGTACAATCCCTCATTGCTACTCATAGACAGATTAGACAACACATATGCCTTCCTTTGATCCTCCAAACCTCCTATTTCCTTGTGCAGTTTCTCCTGGGTCCTCTAGCTGCCACCTATGTGATCCTGACCTCACACACTGCTCTGACCTTTGTAGTAACTACGCAATCTTCAATTGATGAATTCCTTCTGCATGCAAGAGATATTCACATGGGAATATTCTAGCAACTGGTAGTACATTGTCCCTGCCTTTAATCTCAACTAGGTCTTTGTCTGAACTGACATGCATGAGTTATTTATGAGAGAATATTCAGTTATCTAGAGAAGACTAGTTGCATGCATGCATGCATTAACTGACTAAACTCATGATTAGTTCCACAAACTGTTTGGAACTAATTTAACTGGACTTAACTCAGTTAACTGAGCTAACTAATTACAACTCAAATACAACTCATCCTTATCTTCTTAATTAAGGGATAACTTCCTCAATCAAAGGGATAATTGTTGTGTGTCTTCACAAAGAATTCATGCTTGATTTTCACCAACTAATTAACTCAAGACGAATTAATTAATAATTTTTCAAACGGCTAGTGAGACTAAGTTCGAATTTTAATTCTAAATTTTAATTCAAGGACAAATTAAAATTGGAATATACCCTAAAATGCTATCTATAGCAATGCTATTTTTAGCATTTCTTGTTGCTATTTTCAACAATTTGATGATATAATTTGGCTTTCTATGGTAGGAAACAAAATGAATTATAAAATGTCACCTCATGAATAAGTTGTTAATGAGGTATGAGTTAAATTATTGCAATTTCTTTATGATGAAACTCATTGAGATTTACATATTATGATGTAGGAAAGAATGGAATTTTCCTGTTTGAGTGGATGGACTTGGTTTTAAGATGAATAGAAACAAATTGAAGATATTATAGTGCACAATAGCACACTAATTGGATATTTTAGGAACGGGACCATTATGGGACACTAGCACAAATGGTTCCAATTGAATTCCATAAAGTATGCCATGATTAATATGAATGTGTTAAGGCAGAGAGATACCTCATTTATAAATACATTTTTCTGGAGCGAGGAATCCTTTCCAAGGGATGGATCACCCAAAGAAATGGGAAGAAGAAAAGGGGATGCCTAAACTTGGAAGGCGAGTGACTGCATGGAACCAAATTGCCCGAAGAATTGGGAAGAAAAGAAAGGGATGCCAAAAAATGATATTGGCTTTTAAAGGGTCATCAGAATAGCTTATCGAAATCTGAAGCACATTGGGTGTGAACCAAGAAGCAATGGGTCAAGAACTGTTCATTGAAGTAAAAAGGAGCACAAAGGATAGTAACACTAAATATTGGAGGTAGGCATCACTCAAGAGAAAATGAATGGATCCAAGTTGGGTGCATCAGAAGCACCAAGATACTATTAAAGGGCCATTGGGAAATGGTTGATCAGATGTGTGAAACACATCCTTTATCTTATTATATGAATAAATAGGATCTAAGATCCATGTGTGAAGCTTATATTTGTTTGTTCTTAACTGATGAGAACATAGAGGATGATTTTCCTTTTAAGGTGGTGGGGTTTGTGACACCCCTGGTGTGCTTTCCCCTAATTTTTGCAATGTAATGATACTCTCAATTATAAATGAGTATATTTTTTATGTAATGACCTGAAGAGTGGGTCCACAAATCCATGATATAAGAGGGAATAGGAAAGATAAATCCATGTGGGGTTTTTTGGCACCACTAATTAATTGTATGGTGCAATTAATTAAAGAAAAGAAGAGGAAGAGTCTAAGAGGAGCATGAAGAGGCACCATAGGAAAATAATAACAAGGAAATGCACAACAATGTTGGGGTTCAATTTTCTCTTAAGAAGCTCATGAGAAAGGATGGAGCGAGCTATGAGCTATGGGAAGGAAATTCCCTAGAAGAGAAAATTGGGACCATGAGGAGCTCAACAGTATGTTGAGGAAATAGGAATGAATGCTTATCAAAGACTAGTTGGGAAACCATTCAGGGTGTTGTGCTTGGCTAGCTGATAAAAAACCTAAAATATCTGTGATTCATATCCTTTATGGGCTAAATATGACTTCTTGTTAAACTTTCTACAAAGAAAAATTCCCCTTAGATCATGGATTTGTTTTGGGGGTGACTATTGTAAGATATATTCACTATAGTGTGTCTATGGTTGGGTGGAAAATTGAAGTCTCGCCTTCTATTTGGACATTTGTTTTATTGTCAATGAATGCACTTAGTTGGGAGCTATGAAATCTACTATATGTAGCTCTAAGAATGTTTCATGGTAGTATGATGTTGGTGCACAAATTTTATTGACTGAAATTCATGAATGTTTTATGGTGCTTGTTATCAAATTATGTCATGGAATTGTAAGTTAAATGCCTGAAAATTTCAGTATATTTTATGTGGAAAGCACTCTATGTTTGTTGTGTTGATAAATTCTTAGTTATCAACAAGGGATGCCTTATCCCTATGTGGAACTGAGATGTTGAATCCCTGAATAATTATCTCAAGAACAAGTTTATTTCTTGTGAGCATCAAAACTAGTCTAGATGACCTTAGTATGAAAAAAAATATAGATAAATATATGTAAAATGCATCTATAAGCTAAGATTGTATCTCTGCACTTTGGTCGTTAGCCCTTAATTTATGAATTGTAAGCTCAAAAAGGGTAGCTCTGTTATATGTGTGTGTGTGTGTTTCTAGACCTGTTTGAGGTCATATAAGCTCAAAAGAGATAGCGTGTAGGTGCGGATATATACATAATATGTGCACATTTGCATATCTGTAATTATATATACATATTAATGGTTGGTCGATTATGTGCAGAGATCAGGAAGGATGGTATAATATAATATAATTATTATATATTTTATATATTATATATATTATATTATATATATATATTTTATATATTATATATATATATATATCCATTCATGGTTGAGCCCTTTTTCAAGTTCAGGAGGGATGTCCCAGAGGTCTGGGAAAAGGTCCAGCAATACATATATTTCCTCTGTAGAATGTGCAGAGCTAGGAGCTTAAGGGTTCCAAAAGAGTGGGTTTTGAACCTCAAACGCCCTATGGGTGGGTGCTATAACTAAATGTGAGAGAAGAGAATATCTAGGTCATCGATTTCCTGAGTGCTTTCTCACTGTTAAATGACCTTGCATGTTTTACCTCATATGTCTCAAATGAAGCAAAGGGAGGAACTCATATGATTGTATTCCTAAGATGATGTGGCATATGTGGACCCATTTGGTTTGTAAACCTACATATCAAGGTAGAAACCCCCCCCCCCCCCCCCCCCAAAATTTATTTATAATGTGGGTCATGTGAAGAGAAATTGGTTGGAGGGCTAGTGGTACCAAGTCACGAGGGAATTTGACATCACCCCAGAAATTAAAACTAGTGATGTCACCCCAAACCTCAGGCCTGAGAGGTTTAATGAGGAGCACAACAAGAAACCCCTAGGATTTTATCTCTGGGAGTATGTGGAAATCACAACCCCACTTTTCAAAGGGTTCATGGTTGAAAATGGGTTTGTGTGCACAGGTTATTAATGGGAGACCTCGCCAAGTTATCCATGTCACCCCAAAGGATTAAGGTGGGGGGGTAGCTTAAAATGTGTCGAAACAGAATTTCTGCTATGGGACAGAATCTCTGGGGCGATAATTGATAGGGAATATTTCTATCTTGGGAAGTACTTCCCCAGGAGTTTCTAAAGGCAGAATCATAACCCCCACAATACATCTGTTGGTGATTAACAGAGGTAGAAATGCGACAGGCTAGGGTGACATCACCCCATGGGTTTTTGAAGGAGGGTTACAATGAAATCGCTAGGGTATTAAGATTTGGTATGATGTGACAATAGGGGGCCTGCAATTTATTTTTATGTGGTCTGTGTGTGTGTATATATCCCTATCAAGGACCAACCTTATGCTAATTTGAACTTAAGCGAGGTAGCACCCTTGAATGAGTCAGAAGTTGTTGTGTCAATAATGATGTGGTTAGCGATGTGGGTTCCATGTGGGTGTCATGTGCCCAATCATAAAGACATGGCTTGTGCTATTGGTTGTGTATTTAAAGGTACAAATCTCTTGATTCAAAGGTCATATAGAGATGAAATTTGTATTGTTGGAAATGTCTCAGTGAGTCAAACTCAATATTGTGGTCCATTTTATGTTTTGAAGAGTTTGAAAAATATCAAAACATTTAGACCCCATCTCCATAATTGTAACCTTGGGAGTCAGGTCAACTTAGTAATTGTCTCTTTCTACCTTAGTAGGGACTATGGGTAGTAGGGTGGGTATGTTGCAACCTTCCAAAATTTGTTAAAAGTTTGAAGGGAAAAATGCCATTGTTGTTGTTAAAAATGTAGCAAGAAAAGGCTTCATTTGCCTTGTGCCTCATTCAAATGGAGAAATTTGATTTTCCACATCACCAGGATGACTTGGATTGTAGTTAGCTAGAGCGACATGGCATTGTCTCCTAGTTAAGTCACTAAATTAGAGTTATAGGCTAGAAGTAAAATTTTGCATGGGTTGTTTGATAAAATTTAGCAGTCAAGTGGAGTTATTTTTAGTTAAACTCAGTTAATCGAGCTCTAGTCTTTAATGGAGTCAGTAGGATTTCAGTTGAATAGTTATAATTTTGTTAACTCACTAAAATCTCAGTTAACTGATCAATTTACTAAAAATAATCTCAGTCGTGCATGGAATTCTAATTGACTAGTTGGAATAGAGGAAAATGCACATTGTAATTATCGATTGTATACTAGTTGAGTTTATAGTTGTAGAAAAACTTGTAGATTCATAAGCTCATGTAATCTACTAAAACAAGAGACAAGAATCTACTTCTACTCTTTACAGCAGAAGCCCATAGACATCGAGTAAACAATAATCAATAGAGGGAGATAATCAGAGGCACATAACACAACAAATATATGGGGAAAGCCACAGCTCAAAACCCCACTATTTGTTTTGTATTAATCTGGAAAATCAAGATGAAATTACAATGCTTGTTCTCTCTAGAACAATCCCAACACTCAGAAAATTCAATCTCCAACTCATAAGAAAGTTCAAGGCCAAATCTTAGCCAATTCACAAGCTCTCCAAGTCTATATTCCAATGTGTAATTTCTATGAAGGATAGATTGTATTTAAAGGGAAATAAAGCCTCTAAAAATAGTGCAATCCCTCAAGGATCAATTCCTGATTGCATGTACTATCAATGCAACTCAGAAAAATCTAAAACAAATAGTACATTTTCCATGCACTCTAGTCTCAATCGGGTCTTTCTCAAAATCAACATGCATGAGTTTCTGATGGTGGAATCTTCAGTTAACTAGAGTATCACTAATTAGGTCACTAGTGTCCCAACTGACTCTTTACTCACTATTAGTTCTTGAAACTGATTAGAACTAATTTAACTAGACTTAACTCAATAAACTGAGTTAACTAATTACAACTCATTCATAACTCATCCTTAACTCCTATAAGTTAGGGAGAAAATATAAATGTCTTCTAAAAGACTTCCAATTTGAATTTCCTAAATTAATTAAGTTAATTAAACTTAATTAATTATTTTCAAATTGCTATGAGAAAAGAATTCTATTTTAATTCATAGTTCAATTCAAGGAAAAATTAAACTAGAATTTCTTATTTCCATTTCTCAACACTCCCTCTCAACAAGAAAGGGATTATCCACTACCCCAATCCTATCTCTGTGAAACTTGAATTTACATCTTGGCAATGCCTTTGTCAAGATGTCAACATCTTTCTCCTCCGTGGGAAATCTCTGAGATGATGATACCAGATATCTATATGCTTGGACCGATCATGAAAAACTGGATTTTTAGAGAGTGATACAACTTCAATTATCACAATAAATCACTGTTGGATCCATCTGCTGACAAAACAAACCAACCAGGATCTTCCTCATCCAAATAGCCTCACATGTTGCTTGACTTGCATCCATCTACTCTGCCTCTACCGAACTGAGTGCAACTGATCTATGTTTCATGTTGTACCAAGAAACTGTAGTTGACCCAATACTAAAGATACCTCCTGATGTGCTCTTCCTATCAGATGGACTCCCCACCCAATCTGCATTAGTGAAACCTTGAAGCTTCACTCCCTCTATCCGTTTGTACAATAACCCAAACTGAGTAGTGCCTTTGAGGTATCTCAATACATGCTTTTCAGCCTTCCAATACAACTTGGTAGGCCTAACCATCGTTTGACTTATATGGTTAACTACATAACACATATCTGGTCATGTTCACCAAATACATGAGTGAACCCACAAGCTGCCTATAAACAGTAGTGTTGGATCTTAGAATTACTCTCTCTTTGACAACTTCTCTCACTTCTTTCTCTTGTTTTTCCAAAAAGGACAGATCCCCGTCACTAATAAATGATAGATCTTGTCTCAAGCAAGACATTAAATGATTGACATGTTATATTTTTTTTTTTGATATTTGAAATAAGTTTTTGCAAATTAGCTACGGAACATAGCCCATTCTGCAGCGAACTGTGTGTTCCGTAGCTACTTCCATGGTTGAACAGGTTACAGGTGTCAAACAAGGAAACCAACCACATGGGCATCTCTAGAATGGTCACGACATGGATCATATCCTAGTCATCCAACCCAGATTGACAAAAAAGCCAGCTCAAGACCACAGTCAAAGGTGGAGTCAAACAAATAAACCTGGGAACAATAGGACTTTGTGTCCATTCTTCGTGGCTAATTAATAAATCCGATAGTTATCCGATAGTTTTGTTGTAGCATTAACTCAAACCATCCACTAGTGATAATAGCTTCATGCAACCATCTTGTTAACTTAAAGTCACCTGTAGTTGATCAACCCTTTACGCAGATCTATTGTAATACATGGAGACCACCTGTAGCTAAATTCTCTCAAAAGATAGTTAGGAATGTTTCTTTAAATATCAATTGTAAAGAACTGAGAAGGAGTTTAAATTTCTGCATGTATTAAGCTCATACTTATAGCTATGTAATTTTGGAACTTATTTTCCTGTTAATAATATGAAGCCGTGTTTGACCAAGTGATCATTTGAAAGAGTATCTTCAGCTAGTTAGCAACTCAACTCAATCAGTTGCAGAGGGCCCCTACACTGAAGGAGGTTTTTCTTTTGTTATTTTGTTTACTATTCAGTTTAGTTTCATTATTCACTTTTAACAGTGTTTGTAGTTTAGGTTGATTTCCTATAGTTTGTTTTCTTTTAACTCTGTTCAGTAGCATAATGTTAGAATTCAATGGTGTAGTCTTGTTTCTCCTATCTATTTCATAAATGAAACTTGTTTTGTTCTAACAGGGTAAGGTGGAAAAGTAACAAGGATGTGTTGTTGATTAGTTTACTTACTGTTTTTTTCCTCTGTTATTTATTTCCTAGTTCAGATTGCCAATGCACTGTGTGGATAAATGTTTTTGGTCACCATTTCAAGCTAATATCCATCCTAAACTAAATTGTTAAAAATTCACTTCACACAAGGATTGAAATCAATTAGTTACTCTCTGCATATTTGATTTAGTTCTTTGAACTATAAAGTACATTAAGATGTTTGTATGCCATCTCAAGAAAGTTATCTTTCAAAATTGAAGGCTTGGACAACTAAAAGTGCTTTAGTCAGTTTCATTCTCTGTAATTATTTCAATTTTCCTTATAACTTCACCTTTTAATTTTTTACTTGGGATTAAATGAAAAGATAGGATAGATTCTTTGTTTTTCCTTCCTTTAATTTATATTTTGATTGGTTCACCTTTAGGAGATTTAGACTCAGTTTCTCATAATTAAGACTATACATCATTAGGAATCAAGGAAACCCCCAAAACAAAACAATATAAAAATACAAAACAACGAAGTAAGAAGGGTTAACTAGCACATATAGTGCACTACACTTCATTAGCTTACGAGCCTCGGTTGATAATTTATGTAAAGAAATTTAGGAAACTAAATTGACTAAACAAGTAGATTCCACTACTTCTCCTAAACTAGCATCCTCCTTCCTCTAGTTACCAGCTAGAGGAGTCTCCATGGGTTTACTGCTCTCCATGTGAAATCTCTTGAGTATCTCATTGGCAAACTTGCCTTGAGAAATAAACAACTCCCCATCTCCCTGCCACACCTCCATGCTAAGAAAGTAATGCATGAGCCCCATGTCCTTTATCTCAAACTCCCTTGCAAGGTCCTCCTTGCAAGATTTGATGAGCTTCTCATCACCTATTAGTATGAGATCATCTACATAAAGTACAATGATCAAAAGCTTACCTTTCCCCACTATGTGATACAAGTTCACATCTGCTTCACTCTTCGAGAAGCACAACCCAGTGAAGTAGCTATTTATCCTGGTGTACTAAGCACGGGGAGCTTGCTTGAGCCCATACAACACTCTCTTGAGTTGGCACACATGTGACTCACGATCCAAGGTTTAAAAACCTTCGGGCTTCTCTATGTACACCTCTTCCTCAATCATGCCATTGAGGAAGGTAGTTTTCACATCCATCTGATGGATACTCCAACCCATTTGTGCAGATAGTGCCAAAATAGATCTGATAGATGAGTACCTTGCAACAGGAGCAAAGGATTCATCATAGTCAATCTCTTCTACCTGTGAAAATCCATGGGCCAAAAATATGGCCTTATGCTTCTCAACACTACTATCTGCAGCTTGCTTTACCTTGTAAAGCCAATGGGAGCTCACAATTGACTTGTCCTCCAGTCTCGGGACCACATCCCAAATATTGTTTCGAACTATGGAGTCATACTCCTCCACCATCGCATCAACCCAAACTGGCTGTTGCACTACTTCTTGAAAGGAAGATGGCTCTGTCACAACACATGCACCCATAAGTGCCATGTATCCAGTGTACTTCTCTGGTGACCTCCTTTGTCTGTGCTGACAAGAGGGTGCTCCCATATTCTCCCATGCATCATCCAACAACCTGTCAGCCTCTCCAGTGTGCTTTCTTCCCTCTCTGGAAGACTTTGCCTGAGTCGATATCTCCACTCCCAGAACCTCTGCATGTGGCTTCTTCACATCAATCTGAGGCTC